>JACYFF010020693.1:0-17516 GCA_017589665.1 Selenicereus undatus | reverse complement strand
TACTCGTGAACTGGTGGAGACTTGTAAACAGGTGGTGAGTAAACTGGTGGAGACCTGTAAGGCGGGTGTTCATAAACTGGTGGAGACTTATAAGGTGGGTACTCATGAACTGGTGGAGACTTGTAAACGGGAGGGGAGTAAACTGGAGGAGCCTTATAAGGTGGATACTCATGAACTGGTGGGGATTTGTAGACTGGAGTTGGTGGTGGGTATACTGGGGATGGTGGGGGCTTATAGACCGGTGTTGGGGGGTAAACATGATGTGGTGGGGGCTTGTAGACTGGTGTTGGTGGGTAAACGGGAGATGGCGGGGGCTTATAGACAGGAGTTGGTGGTGGGTAGTAGTGAGGAGGAGACTTGTACACTGGGGATGGTGGTGTATAGTGCTCAATAGGCTTCTTGTGATGATGATGATGATGATGTGGTGGGTAGTGTTCTTTCGGCTTTTCATGGTGTGGTGGCGGATAGTGCTCTTCAGGCTTTTCGTGGTGAACCGGCGGCGGTGTGTAGCCATAGCGTACTGGTGGTGGGGGAGAGGCATACTTGTAGTCGGCCGAGGTTGCCGAAGGCATGCTAAGGGAGACTAAGGCCACCAGTAGAGTGGCCAACAGAGGAGCCATTCCTAAGTTTCTCATTTTTTGCAGAAATGAGAAGGTTGTGTTGTGCTTCAAAGCAATGCAGACTGCCCCCTTTATATAACCTCAGAGATTTACCGTCGTCAAGTAAAACCACAGTAAAACAGTAAAACCACTTCGCCATCAAAACCAAAAAAAAAAAAAAAGTAAAACCACTTTAAACGCTCCTGTAAGCCGCCCCTCCCCACTACTTAATTTCCTGTCTCTTCTTTTTTATCTACCTTGGTACAATGTTGACCTTGGAAGACAAGTTCATTTTGCATTTGCTACAGGATTGGCTACAGCCTTCGCAAAGTATTTGAGGGTACCCTCTATTAACTTCACTCTGTTTAGGGTGAATATAAATATTTAAGGGTGCATTGATCATTTTTGTTCTGTGTATAATTCTGTTTTATTACTTACTGTCATATATTTGTAGAAATAATATTATGAATTTGTAGAAATTTATGAAAAGATATAAATCTTATGTTAAAGTATAATTTTAAATTTTAAATTAATTTGAATTATTTAGAATAGCTGAACTATAAAAGCTTCAAAAAAATATGAAAAAGTATGAGTGCCTGTAAGGATACAAATGTCTTATTCTAACCCAACATTTTCTACCTTAATTCATGTTAAAATTATTGCATTTAAAACCATTAAATCACACATTGATAATAGTTATAATTGATTATCAACTATTAAATTAGAGGATCATTGACATTAACCACGAATATACAAGACATAATAGACAACATTATTGTTAGAAGAATTATTGGACATAACTTCACTCTGTTTAGGGTGAATATAAATATTTAAGGGTACATTGATCATTTTTGTTCTGTGTGTATAATTCTGTTTTATTACTTACTCTCATATATTTGTAGAAATAATATTATGAATTTGTAGAAATTTATGAAAAGATATAAATCTTATGTTAAAGTATAATTTTAAATTTTAAATTAATTTGAATTATTTAGAATGGCTGAACTATAAAAGCTTCAAAAAAATTCAAAAAAATATGAAAAGTATGAGTGCCTGTAAGGATACAAATGTCTTATACTAACCCAACGTTTTCTACCTTAATTCATGTTAAAATTATTGCATTTAAAACCATTAAATCACACATTGATAATAGTTATAATTGATTATCAACTATTAAATTAGAGGATCATTGACATTAACCACGAATATACAAGACATAATAGACAACATTATTGTTAGAAGAATTATCGGACATAATTTTGTAATCAGTTGAAATTGCAAATTATTAATTTCATAATTTTGTCAAATCCAACAATTCTTCAATTCTTTTACTATATAACCCACCCACTTTTAAACCAAACCAATTTATTTTTGATAGTGTACATTGTCCACCATTAGGAACGAAGCGCATGCAGGAATATTGAACCGAACCTGGTCTATCTATAACTAAGACGGATTCTTGCGAAATTATAACTTTGGATTGGTGACCTGAGTGACAATAATTGGTTTTGCTTTTTCCAATCCAATCCATTACCAAACTTCCTTGAAATTCTGGATCGAGCTAGCAGCTGTAAGCATAAAGTGTAAACAGTTTTGTACTGTCATGGGGCCCTTCAGTTTTCCAATCTCAATGAATAGAAGGAGAACGTGAAGTCCCCAATAATAATGGAATTGTAAACTACTACAATAACACCATTAATTCTTAGTATGGGTCTCGTTTTTACGAAATTTAAGGATATTCAAATATAGATAACCTTACCGTTACAGATATTTTAGACAATAATAGAATTGTAGACTATTCTTGCTAAAATTACTATGATCAGTCAGACAGTCATAGCGGCTAAAATTGCTATTCTCTCTCTATCAAGGTGAACAATGTTAATTGCCCTATGCTAATTGAGTCGGTAAACAGCATCCATCATCAAATTTTCAATGAAACTATGTCAAGCAAGCCTACGCACGAAAGAGAGATAAAAGTCTACGAAACTTCAAGTGAGAGGCTTTATCCTAAAAATATAGGTCATAAATAAAGTTTAACATGCAAATTTCCTCTGAGGAGAAACTATTTAAGAGTACTATGGTCTATAGAATTATATAGTATAATAATCTTGTCATTTTTGTGTCTTCCTAAAATAGCTATACTTATACAAAATACAATCAAATTTGGATCTATTATTCATCAAGTCATGTCAAATATACACAGCTTAGAGCTATACTTCGTCTGTCCCCGGCCCCTATGTTTATCCTAGTTCAAAAAAACACGCATTTTAATAAGTACGTTCATTTATTTTATCTATAACCAAAATTGTTATTCCTATATTAACCTTGTCTCTTTATGATTTTAACACCAAGGAAACATTAATTAATTGTCAAACTATTTAAAATATTAATTTATTGGGGGTAAAATTGTTCAGCTATTTAATATTTTAATTTAAGTAATTAAATGTGACAATTTTTACAACAAATAAAAATAAAAATTATGACAAATATAATAGGAAGGGCAGAATATTAAAAATAGAATCTTCTATATACATCTCAACATATTTCTATTGTAGAATTGCATCAAACAACACATTATTTATTTCCTGTTATAATTATCACACTAAAATACTAATTAAGAATGAACAAGTGATGAGAACAGACAAAAGTTAGAAACATACGTGGAAAATGGGGAACAAATTCAATATGTATATCATACTCTTAAGAACACATACTCTCAACAGACACATCTGCAAATATATATTAAAAAATTAATATATAATAAACACATACATGAAAAATATATACACGTAAATAATGAATCATCCACTCCTGAAAGCACAAAAAAAAATTCCGAACAAATTTGGTGTCAACGGTGACAAGCCACAGCAAGACACAATTAATGCGCTTGAGGAAGATTAGGCGAGAACAGAGGAAACTCGTGCTTCTTGAGCTGGCTATTGCTGGTATGAAAGCTCAATTATAATTAAATAGAAAATAGTGAAATTTTACTATTTTTTTCAAAAGATTGAAACATTTCATACAATAAAACGTACATCAATATGTAAATCTAAAATGTGTGAAGAGTTTTATACTTTTAGCCACATATAACTATCTTAAAGATTATGTTTAGAGGATTTAAAGAAAGTTTGTCATTTGGTCAAAATTTTTGGGTTAACTTTGCTGGTAAAACAGTGGTGTGCAATGTTGATCCAGGTGGGTTTTGAATGAACCTGGACTCTAATAGTGTCAATATGTACATCCCGAGCCCTTAAGTTATATTAAAATATTCCTTTATTTGCCCCAAAAAAAAAGTGATGTTACAATAGCTTTTAAAATTTAATTCCTAATTATTTTCAAGTATTTTCATGCCTCAGAATTACTGGTTCAATTAGTTGGAAAGAATACAATTTTTAGTTTTTTTATTTGATAGGATGAAAAATGATTTTTCCAATGTATCATGACAATACTAGAAAAATGATTTTCCCTAATATATTAAATTCTATGTTTTCATTTCATCCAACCTCCTTCAGTTTATATGGTATGTTATTTGACTTCCACATCCGATTAAATTGCTTCTTTAGTAATACATAACTAATTTTATAGATACCAACGTATTATCATATGAAAAAGGCTGATGAAAAACAACAATATATATATATATATATATATATATATATATATATATATTTTTATGCACCATTTGACCATCTTTCTATTTCTTTAATTTTGAAGGAATTAGTAAATAGACTTTACATTACATTCATTTATAACAGTATTTTTAAATATTTAATTCGGTAGTGTTTAGTTGGAAGAAAATTTATTTTTTCGGAAAATGGTTTTCATTTTCTGTTGTTTTGTGTAGAAAATGACAAAAAATTATTTTCTGAGGAAAATCATCCTCAACTCAATGCATGAAGATTATTTCCATTTTGAGAAGAGAGGATGTTGATTTTCTTCTTTTAGCTTCTTGATGATACAACCAACCGGAATTTAGAAGCAAAATTCGACTTTGACAGTTTGGAGCGAAACTTGAATGTCCAATATGAAATATTAAAATAGGCTCAAATCCATACTTTGAGTTCAACATTTCTTTATTTGGTTAACATTTATCTTCGCCACAATAATTTAGTCGATATTTTTCACCACTTGAAAAATTCAGTTGACGTTTTCCGTCGCTAGAACGATTTCAGTGGTTTAAATCAAAAAGCGATTATCGGATGGGAAAGGTTAAAGGGTAATGATATATGTCTTACCAGAAAACACTTTTAAATGTCTTGTTTCAACATAAATTAAGATGGTTTATAAATTCAAATCACCACAATTTCAGCAATCACTATTAATCCACAAATATACAAGCTTAAATCTTCATAGGCTAGGGTCAAGGATACAAAATTACATTTCAATTGGGGCAACACTCTCCGCAAAAATGCAAGATACATGTAATTTTATGAATTTAAAATTATGGATAAAAACATGATTTTGCACCATTTATAAGTTGTAACACACTTCTACTGTTTAATTATACCATTGTTTTGTTTAAAGCTTAACAATATGATTTTTAAAGCAAAACAGGACACTTGAGAGGTGTCTTGTAGTAAGACGCTTATCATTTTGCAGGATTAAAATAAGCTTAAATTCATATTTTGAGCTTATTATTTTTTCATTTGGTTGACATTTGTCTCTATCACAAGAATTTAGTTGACATTTTTCATCATTTAAACAATTTAACTAATATTTTTGCCACTAAAACAATTTCAACAATTTAGATCGAAACTTAATTATCAAATGGAAAAGTCTAAACTAAGTTCAATCAAAACTTTGAGCTCTACCTTCCTTCATTTAGTCAACATTTATCTCTACTACAATAATTCAGTCAATAGTTTTTGTCACTTAAACAATTCAGTTAACTTTTTTTTTCCAAAGAAAATTATTTTTCTTGCACCAAATAACTAAAACTGTGATACAAAAATCTATTTTCATGTAAAATGATTTTCGGGGGAAAAAAAAACTATTTTTCCCCCAAAACAACACTACCTTAATGTTCTTTTTAGACTTTTAATCCCAAGTCATTTTTCGTCCCCCCTTCTTCAAAGGGTTGACAGCCCAAAACTAAAGTAGATAAACACCAAGTACGTAAATTAAAATAAGAGTCAATATGCATGCAACATGCATATAGTTTAAGTACGTTAATCCATATATGCCTGTCTTTTAAGTCAACAGACAAGCTGGCCAGCAGACCCTCAAAGGCCAGAGAAAGAGAGAGAGAGAGAGAGAGGGCGGGAGAGGGAGAGAGGGGGGGGGGGAGAAGGGTCAACAGAAGTTTTAAATAAGGAATAGTCGCAGTATTCTATACCAATAATTAAATGAAAGGAAGAGGGGGGAAAGAATTTTACATCGTCCTCCTTTGATGATATAGACGTTGGATGCCTCAGAAAATGGTCAAGTCTGTATGCGACATCACATGGTTTTGATCGTCAATTGTTGCCGCGAAAACCGCACGGCATGTGGTTTCGATCAATTGCAGACTAGACTAACCATTCAAGCATCTTATGATCTATTCTTAACCGCATGATCAAATCGAGGAAACGAAGGCAAGTGGGAGGGGTTTTGGCTTTTTGGTTGTGTTCGTTGAAATAGAAAGTCATGTTAATGAGTTTATCAACTTAGGCTTCTTTGATAAAAAGAAAAGTTGTGCTGATCAGGTTGATAAAAAAAAGAAAAATAATGTTATAATGATTTGGTCTTTCTTGGGAGCATCTTATTCATCTATGGCTTATGAATACAATCAATGAATTTACTTTGTTCCCTTAACAATGTACGTGAGAATATACATGAGAAAAAAGATTATGAATAAGAAATGTGAAGTTGGCCATTGTAAATGTTGATCAACCCTAAATAATTAGGGTTAAACGGTCACGTATGCTACATAAGTGGTAGTGGTTATAACGACCTAAACTCATATAAAGGGGGTTTAGATGTATGATTAGACATCAGTTTCATTAAGTTTGAACAAAATACTATCTGTCTCTTGCTCTCTCTCACAGTTGCCTCACCATCACCCGAAGTTCGGGTTTGGGACGTGATAGAGCTACAAGCGCATGGTGGATTGTAGCAAATCAAGGTCGCCTCCCACAAATACGAAGTCGATCTATTAGGTTTTATCCCTTAAGATAGGCTAAGCGAATCAAAACTTGGAATTGATAAGAGACTTACTAAAACTAATTTGAATGGGAATAAACATCAGGAATATGCTTTCCCACATGATAAATCACCCAAGCACATTGCATATCGATCAATCCAAGTCAACTCAGTTTAATGGATGTTACTCAGAGTATCACTACTTTTTTCAAATTATAGTGAAATGCCTAGAATCGATCAATCCCATACTTTTGTAATTTTTAATCAGTTGAGACTCATTAAAGAAAAGGATTATCACAAATGCCCCCTTAAATGACAAATCTTTCTCAAGAATTCACATATACAAGTCCAAGTTTAGTTTTCCAAAGCCAAGTTTCACCTTTCAGTGCTTCACTTAACATCCAAAATCAAACAAGAAGATGGTCAATCAACATGCTTGCAAATCAAAACTCTTAAATCACACTAAACATGAAATCAAAATAAATTGAACAATTGAAGCGCAAATAGTCAAAGCAATCATCAATTGGTTCAAAAGATCCCAAATCTGAAAATCTACGATAACATGATGAAATTCAATATCTAATTACCCTAAATTGATATTTCTAAGAGAAAAGAGAAGAGAAGAGAAGAGAGAAGAATTTGCTCAACCAAATATGCGCTTAAATCAGTCGAACGCAAACCCGATCCCACTTCCTGGTCAATCTTCCTTCAACTTGCTCTCCCTCACTCTAAAATGGAGTCTGAATCCTAACTAGATGGCGGATTATGGTGATATGGAATGATCAAGAAAGAGGCTGGAAGCAGGGATTTATCGTGGAAATAAAGGCTATCAAATGTTACAATTACTTGAAAAACAAATAGCTACGAATAAAACTAGCTAATTCGGAGGCATAGGGCTCATCACGATCTGACCGTGCAGGAACCCAAGGACTGTGGTCCCCACCAAGGCCTATTCGTGGTGTCCACTGTCCTGCTGATTCTCTTTTGTTTACCCCACTGCTTTAGCCTGGATCCTCATATACCATGGTGTTGACCACATTATGTTCGTGTTGAATGTATTTAGGTCTTTTTCGCTACCTTCTTTAACCCTCAAGGCCCCAAAATCATGACTCTACTCACATGCAAAAGGCTTGCAAGGAGAAAATCCGTAAACACTTATGCAATAGCTAAAACTTAAGCATAATAGTATAAATAGGGTGTAAATCATAAAATTAAGCATATTAATTTCCTAAAATGATTTTCAAACACGTAAATGATATAGTACATCCAAATGTGACATTCATCATAATTGAACGAGACAAATCAATGGTGATTCTAGTAACCACTGCTTGATCATTTGTGTCAATTCATGGGCATTTCCTGAACAACAAGATTCTTCGCTTCCGTGCCTAAAGGTATGTCCTTTCATTTTTTACAATGGTATCACAGTCTAAGTTGCTCAATTTGGCCTCGATTGACCTGATTGTTGTCAGGTTATGCGACTAATTTATTTAATCTCGCTATCATGCTAATTTAATTCATGCAGGCGTGATATTTTTGCAAACTAAGATTCCACCCCACCCCCCTAACCCTAATTATCGATTTTCTAGTTGTCAACCCGACTCCAGACCATGACCCTGATTCATTCTCTAACCCTGCCGGGACTAGCCTCAACACAATTCTCCACCACTCATGCTGCGATGACACAACTGTTATAGCAATCAATCCTACTGGAACATACGCACCAGAGCCACCACGGAGAGGCGACATTTGTATGCCATGCACCACCAATGAAGAGTGGTTTCGGTCACCTTCTTCCTCCTTCGATCTCCTGGCCCTCCAATTGATGCATCACCGGCAACAAAAACTGCCAAAAATCGCTTTTTTTGAGCGTGCATGAGCCCAAGTGCCACCACCTTAGTGGCATGCGGTAGCATGGACCGCACCATTACACTCGATTTGGGCAATCCACGCGACGGTGGTGGTTTTAGCCGGGGTAGCCTTCTTTGGGTCTTGTTAGGGGCGGGCGGAAGTTGGTGGTCATCATCCCTTCGATCCCACGCACGGTGACTAGCCTTCTCGGTGGATCGGTTGCTGCCTATAGGGAGTAAGCCCATGAGGGAGGTTAAATGAGGCATCAATGGCAACAGAGGCAAAAGATGAAGAAGCATTGTATGCCAATGTAGGACGTAAAAATTTGCTAACAAATCATATGGCACACGTGTAAAATAAAATAATCTTTATTTGTCAAATTATGAGCTATCATGTCTAAAATGGACTTTGGTGGATGCACTAAATTGAATTTAAATGAACTAAAATTCTGATCGATCAAAAATTGTCATGTGTCATTAGTGATGCACTAAATAGTAATTATTTCTTCATTTAAAATAAAGAGATAATGTCTAAGCTATGAGCTTGAGCCTAACGCCAAATTAAAACCCTAGCCTTGGAGCTTATAAATAGGGATCCTCCCCCCCCCCCTTATTCTTAAAGGCTCAGCATTCAGCATCCTACCTCCAACTATCAAGCAACTGGGATCAAAGTCAACTAGTTCAACATCTTCTACAACCCCAAATTGAAGTCTACAACAGAGTTCTTCTTCTAGTTTATTGATCGAGATCAAGCAATCTCGCCCTTGTATCGTTTAATCTGGCCAACTACATTCAACATCAGCATTTACAGAATTCAGAAGCTTAGGTTGCGAGCAGCATCCAGCTATCAAGCGAGAAGGATAAGAACTTGCAAGCCTCAAAAACAACAATCAAGCATTTGCGGATCAAGATCAAGGACCACGTTAGCGTTCTTCAACTGATTTGCATAAATTGAGGTCAAACAGTTACGCCATCGAATCAATTCAAGTCACTAGGAGATCGAATCAGAAAACTATATCATTGTATTCAATTCAGAGATTGTACCAACATATACTACATCAATACAAAATTAAATTCGCTTCTTAATTTTGTGTCTAATTTATTTTAGGCTCAAAATTTGTGTTTATAAATTTTTGGCACGCCTGGTGAGATATCTCTGGCTCACTTCTCTTTCTCTAAGCAAACAAGTTCTGCACTTCTTTGAAGAAGATATGACTCCCAAGAATGTCATCATTCAATCTTCAAAGAAAAAGGCTATCGGATCCGCATATGAAGGATCCACAAAGGCTAGTGTTGCATCTGGCAATCGAAGCACCAGGGTGATGACTAGGAACACAACCAAAATTGCTGGCTCTATCGCCTTAAAGCAACAGGTCGTGGCTCTAACTATGCAGTCATGTAAAAGTAAAAAAATTGGGTCCAACTTGCCTGTTGATGGACTCAATGAAATTGCTTTTCTCCCTAATTTGAAGCTGAATTTTCTTACTACCTTCAATATAAGAAAGACTTTACCTCCTGGAATGGGTGAATTTCAAACCTACATCAATCCTATCTTTTAGCCTTTTTGTGCAAAGGACGACAGCTATGCTGATAGTGATTCTTCACCAACGTCTCCAAGGCATTTATATTTCTCCCAATTATAAACTGACTCTTCCAACACTATCGTCATGCCGTTGATGGTGATAAAGGTTGTCAACTTAGAGGAACAACTATTAAGCATAAAGGTGAAGCTCGATAGACTCTTAAAGGAAAACAAAGAAAAGGATGCCTAAATTAAGGGTCAAAACGAGCAGATTGCTTGATGAACCTCTATTTCGTACTATTTTTAGCCCCTATTTGACCTATTTCCTCCCCGTTCTCACGTTTAATTGTGTTAAGGAAGGGTTAAATTGGCCTCCTTTTGCATACTTTTAACTCATATAACATCTTTCGATATTTTCAGGAACTTCATTAAAGAAACGGAAAGATGAACAATATTTAGCAGAAAGGAGTGTCAAGAAGGCGAGAAAAGCTACGAAAAAGTGTCACACGGAAGTCTCGGACAATCGAACACGCGCGACAGGGCCGAACCACGAAGACCTGACCAAGCCACGCTGCCGCCACATGGCACGGCCTGACCGTGCCACATGGCACGGCCTGACCGTGCCACGTGTCCGGTCCCGCAACCTTGCTTTGGCGTTTTTTAGAGTTTTGGCACGGTCACCCCATACCTCTGGGCACGACCGTGCCACCCCCGTTCCGCGTCGCGATTTAAAACTTGTCTCGGGGCTGTTTTAACTCCATTCAGTTTTCAGTTTTATTCAGTTTTCGTTTCCTATAACGCTCTTAGGCGATTTTTAGGTTTTAATAGATAGTTTTTTTCTCAATACTTTTGAATTCGTTATTGGATCGAAGTTCATTCTACGATTAATTCATGCGATTAATTCCAGGTTCTTAGTTCTAATTCTCCCATCTCTTGTTCTTGAATACTTGAGTTTTGTTTGTGATGTTTGTTGAATCGAACATTTTGGTTGTTGCTAGAAATATGATTGTAGGCTAGATCCCTCAACTTAGGTTGGGATTGACGCCGAATATGCATAATTGAATCTTGTACTGGCCCAATCCATGTTCTCCCTTTGTTTTGCGATTACGAGTTCTGCTATGTACGCCACATGCTCGATGAAATGCTCGAAAGAACATTCATCGTTTTTATTGGGGTTTAAGGGAGCGTTGAGAGACGAAACCTTTACCTAGTGCGTTTTAGTAGACAATTAGGATTTTAACATGAAAATAGTTAAGTTCTAATTGGGATTAGAGATTGTGAATCTTGTAATCCTTCAACCTTTAGTCCCATGAAAATAGGCGATTATGGTTCTAGGATTAGTCTTCGACCCTTGAGAGAGGGAGGAGATAGGCTTAATTGACAATCTATCCAATTGTGATGCATGCTTGGGAATGTGTGATTGGGTTAGCAACTGATTCACTAGCATATTCGTGCTGTTAATTCCAACCTAGGTGCCTTCTATTCTGCTGTTTACTTCACTTTTTAGTTGCTATCGTTTCTCTTAGCTTAGTCTTCAACCCAAAATTGTGATTGCCTAGCTTGAGTTGTTTAATTAATTCTGGTAGTTGAAGCCAAGTTCCCTGTGGATTCGACCCGTACTTGCCGGTTGCTAGCTACAGCTGCGCCGTGCACTTACGGTAATTAAAACCCTAACATTGCTGAGCTGATAAAGAAGTTGCAAAGTAAATCCTCCGAAGCTTCCAACAAAGGTTTAGGTGCTGAAGATTCTGACAAAGACCCCAACCACTGCGAAGAATGTGACGATGAGCACAGGGCAAACAAGGATTGCTATTTCGACTTAATGTCTGTTGACCAGATTCAAAACTTAATAGTAAATGCAGTCAAGGCTCAATTGAGAGGAGGATTTCACATGACACACTTTTATAAAAAGCCTTACACAAATAGAATTGATGCTTGTCATATGCCCCACGGCTATCAGTCTCCCACAAATTCGACCAGCATGACGGTAAGGGTAACCTTAAACAACACATCGCTCACGTTATCAAAACCTGTAGCAACGATGGCGCTGAAGGAGACCGATTGGTGAAACAGCTCCTGCATTCCCTTAAAGGAATTGCATTTGACTGGTATACAGACCTAGCCTCTGAGTCAATTGATAGTTTGGCGCAAATGGAAAGTGAGTTCTTGAATAACTTCTACAACACATACCGCATTGTTAGCATAATAGAATTTACCAATAAAAGGCAATGGGAAAATGAGCCAGTCATCGATTACATAAGTCGTTGACGTGTTTTTTCACTGAAGTGTAAAGACCATTTATCTGAATCTTCAACTATTGAGATGTATGCCCAAGGGATGAATTGCGATATACTTTATGCCTTGCAAGTGAGCAAGCCCAAAATATTCTAAGAATTGGCAACACGAGCTCATGATATGGACCTTACAATTGCCTATTATGGAAGAAAGCTTAATGATAATGAATCAATGTCATCGCTCAGGAATAAAAGCTCCATGCCTGGAGACTCTAAAGAGAAGGGATTCCCTTATTCTAAGTTTGACTCGCCAGAAATACTTGACAAACTTCTTGAGCAAGGACTTATAGAACTCCCACAATCAAAACATCCTAAACAAATCAGAAGAACTAATGATCCTAGATACTATAAGTATTATAGGATCGGTAGTCATCCTATAGAGAAATGGAAAGCATTCAGGGGGTAAATCCTACAACTTATAAAAGAAAGAAAGATCACATTAGATGCAAAAGATACTAAAGAATCTGATTAATCATCTAATCATATTAAAACCACTTCAGTTAAAGAATACGTGAAATTGGCGTTTAACGGGCATACTTCCAAGTCATTGATGCAAATTTCCCCAAGTCATAAAAGTGAAAGACTCTCAAGCCCCCAAAATCCTAAACTTCCAAGTCATCGTCACATATAGCCAAGCTGTCAAAGTGAGACCTCCAAGTGGCACTCATAAACTTTCAAGTCGCTAAACCAAGACTCCTAATCACAAAATACTGTAGACTTCTAAGTCATCAAACTCTCAGACTTCTAAGTCAGTTCCTGCAGACTCCTAAGTCATCAAACCTACAGACTTTCGAGTCAGTCCTTGCAAACTCCTAAGTTGACAAAGTAAGAGACTATTAAGTCATTAAAATTTAAGACTCCTAAGTCAACAAAGTTACTAACTCCCAAGTCACTAAGTAGACTCTCAAGTCATCAAACTTTAAGTTTCTCGAGAAAAGACTACCCACTTGTCAAAGTTCTAGACTCCAAAGTCAAAAAAGTTCTAAGCTCTAAGTTATCATACTTAAAGAGACTTTCAAGTCTTCAAAGCTTTAGACTTGTAATTTAACAAAATTATTGACTCCCAAGTCACTAAATAGACTCCCAAGTCATCAAGTTCAAGACTCACAGTCATCAAAGTAAAAGACTGTCAAGTCATTTTACTAAAGGTGTTGACTCGTAAGTCACTAAGCACATTTTCAAATCATATAAATAGACTTTAAATTATCACCAAATTGTTGCAAACTCTTAGAACCCCTTCAAGTTGGGGGCAATAACAACTTCACATCCTCCTTCGCATTAGCGGCATAGGCGTCTTCCTTCAAATTGAGATCCCTTTCCTTCGAGTTGAGCATTGGCAATATAGGCATCTTCCTTCAAATTGGCAACCTCCTATTTCAATTCAATTCCTCACCTTAAAGTTGAACTCACTTCACTATATGATTGGAGCAGTCACAAAGTTAAGCGTTCGGTATCTGATCGGAAGGGCCTTGTCTTTCTTGTCTGACCTAAGGAGTCCAGCTTCTCTCTTACCAACGAAGTCAAGTTTGCACTCTGTGATCGAAGGAGTCATCTTTGTTGTCTAATTGGATGAGTCAAGCCTCTGTCTGATCGAAGAAGTCGACTCTACACTCTCTAATTAGAGGAGTCATCTTTCCTGTCTGATTGGATGAGTTAAACCTCTGTTTGATCGAAGAACTTAAGTTTGCACTGTCTGATCGGATGAGTCACCTTTGCTGTCTCATTGGATGAGTCATGCCTTGGCTGTTTGATCAATAGAGCCAAGCCTTCATTTTTTATCGGCAGAGTCACCTTTGCTATCTGACTCAAATGGTTGCGCCTTTGTTGTCTGATTGGATGAGTCATGCCTTCATTGTCTGAATGCCTTTGTTGTCTAATCGGAGGAGTCATGCCCTCGATGTCTAAATGTCTTCGCTGTCTGATCGAAGAAGTAATGTCTTCGCTATCTAACCGAATGGATTATGCCTTCACTATATGAGTGAAGAAGCCATGCCTTCACAAATATGATAGAAGAAGTCATGGCTGGAAGGAAGAAATCCAAGTTGACTCTAACTAGATTAAGGGATGGAGTCTCCTGCAAAAAATCGAATCTACGGAGAGAAACGATTTCTGGTCTTAAAAGTCAACCTCATTTCTCAATCTAATTGGAGGAGTCGCGGCTTGAAGGAAGAAATCCAAGTCGATATCAGCTGGATTAAGTGAGGAAATCTCCTGTGAAGAATCGAATCTACGGGGAGAAATGATTTCTCGTCTTAAAAGTCAAACTCACTTTGGAATCTAATTGGAGGAGTCGCAACTAGAAGCAAGAAATCCAAGTCGACCCTAGCTATATTAAGTGAGGGAGTATCCTTAAAAAAAATCAAATCTACGAGGAGAAATAATTTCTCGTCTTAAAAGTCAACCTCACTTAGCGGTCTAATTGGGAGTAGTTGAATCAGCAATCTCCTGGCGAAAAAAAAAAAGAAAAAAAAAACTCATTAGTTTAAGCTCTGAAAAAAGAAGTTACAGAAAAAAAATTCTCAAGAAATATCACAAATTGGTCTAATTAAAAGACTAATCCTGGTATTAGTCACTGAAAAAAAGACCAAAGGGAGATTAAATTGGCGAAAAGCTTCGTGAAAACCATGGCTGAACCAGAAAGTTCTGCAAAAAAAAAAGGAAGAAGACAAAATTGCAAAGGCATCATGGCACTATTCTAATGATCCAATGGATGCAAGCTTTCACTTTCATCCTGATTCTACCCCTAAGAAAATAGAATGCAAATCATATGCCCGCCATTGTTAATGGTCCTTCGTAACTCATGTTCTTCCAACTCTAGTCATGGCATCATTGGCCCAAATCGCTCATTTTCTGCGATGATAATGCCCCCAATTTCTCTCTTCAAATCTCCCCAGAATTTTTGAGTGTTGCAGAAAGGGGAAAATGCTAGAAACAAGGAAAGGACTGGTACAAATATTATGGCAGGAGAGAAAGATGAATTGACAATATGATGGCAAGAGAGAAAGATGAATTGACAACAATCCGAACGGCGAATTCATAGCATTTGTTGATAAAATTTTTGATAAAATTTATCACAAACTATTGATAGAATTCTATTTTTTCAAATTGTTGATAGAAGTCTATCTTTCTAAATTGTTGATAGAATTTTTTACAAGTTGTTGATAGAATTCTATCCCTTTCAATTGTTGATAGAATTTATCACAAGTTGTTGATAGAATTCTATTCCTTTAAATTGTTGATAAATTTTATCATAAGTTGTTGATAGAATTTCATTACAAATCTATAAGTAAAATTATCTAAAAAAAAAAATCAGCTTGGATTATCTACCACGCCACCAAGTTATTTGGCCAAAAAACAAAAAAAACAAAAGGGAAAAAAAAGAGCTCTGATCATTAGCGTCTTCCAAGTTTTTGAGACTCAGCCGCTTCAAACACTCAAGATTCGTGTACCCATCTGATTATCGAATGAGGCATCTGTAGGAGGTAAAAATTTGCTAACAAATATTATAGCACCATGTGTAAAATAAAATAATCTTTATTTGGCAAATTAAGAGTTGTCATGTGTAAAATGGACTTTAATGGACCCATTAAATTGAATTTAAATAAAAATAAATTCTGACCAATCAAAAATTGCCATGTAGAGTGATGCAATAAATAGTAATCATTTCTTTATTTAAAATAAAGAGATAATGCCTAACAAATGGGTTTCAGCCCAAAGCCCAACTAAAAACTCTAACCTTGGAGCCTATGAAAGGGGGTCCTGGCCCCACCACCATTCTCAAGGGGTTAGTATTCAGTATCCTACAAGCTCCAGAACTCGAACTATAAACTACCTGTAGCTACCAAGCAACAAGGTTCAAAGTCTGCCATTCTACAACCTCAAATTGAAGTCTACTTCAGAGTTCTTCATCCAGTTCATTGATCGAAATCAAGCAACTTCACCCTTGCATCAGTTAATCTGGCAACTACATTCAACATTTAGTATTTGTAGAATTTAGAGACTCAAACTGTAAGCAGCATTCAGCTATCAAACTAGAAGGATCAGAAACTTGCAAGCAGAAACAGCAATCAAACATTTGCTGATCAAGATCAAGAACCATTTTAGAGTCCTTCAGTTGATTTGTGCGAATCGTGATCAAGCGGTCACATCCGCGAATCAATTCAAGTCACTAGGAGATCAAATCAGATGATTATTTCATTATATTCAATTTACAGATTGTACCTTCATATACTATATCAATACAAAATTAAATTTATTTCTCAATTTATTGTCCAATTTATTTTAAGCTTGAAATTTGTATTTACACCCTTTTTTTTGGTTTGGCAAAAAAGGGTCAGAGAGGGAGAGAGACGAGCGAGGGGGTTAGTCAGAAAGGGTTCTGGTGGCTTTGTTTTTGGACCAAGGTCCTACTATTTTTGGCTGGCATTATTTATTTATTTTTTTGGAACATAGCTATCCTTGATCAATTGCTAACTTTTATAAGATGCCTCTGTTTCATGTGCTATTAAATAAACGTGCACTATATAATCCTTGCTTAATTCATTAAATGTGCAAATGAATTTGTTTCATATTTAAAAATATGTAATTAAGCAATGTTTGAATTTGCAATATTATATGAATGTGTTTTATGTACTAACTTGCAAACAGTATATGAGTATGTTTCATATTAAAAGTTATACTGTATAAATATATTGTATAATATTGTGTTTAAAAGTGTTAAGTGAATGTGTTTCATGTCAATTATCAACTAGTGATATTATATAAATGCGTTTTGTATATGCAAATAACGTGAGTTATTGTGAATTTGTTAATTATTCTAGCATCCTTCTCTAGTGTGAGTTAACGAATATGAATTCGTTATCATATAAATGTGTTTTATGGTAGTTATGTAATTTAGCAGCATTTTATGAATTCGTTTCGTGAAATTTAATTTCATAATATTATGGGTGTGTTTTATAATTTGCGAGTGATACGTTTCATATTAATTATAATTATATAAATTTGTTTTATATAATTTTGTGCTATTTGGACTTTTATGAGCTTCGTTTGTGACATGATATTATTATTATTATTATTATTATTACTATTATTATTATTATTATTATTATTATTATTATTATTATTATTATTA
>JACYFF010020692.1:0-17515 GCA_017589665.1 Selenicereus undatus | reverse complement strand
TACTCGTGAACTGGTGGAGACTTGTAAACAGGTGGTGAGTAAACTGGTGGAGACCTGTAAGGCGGGTGTTCATAAACTGGTGGAGACTTATAAGGTGGGTACTCATGAACTGGTGGAGACTTGTAAACGGGAGGGGAGTAAACTGGAGGAGCCTTATAAGGTGGATACTCATGAACTGGTGGGGATTTGTAGACTGGAGTTGGTGGTGGGTATACTGGGGATGGTGGGGGCTTATAGACCGGTGTTGGGGGGTAAACATGATGTGGTGGGGGCTTGTAGACTGGTGTTGGTGGGTAAACGGGAGAGGGCGGGGGCTTATAGACAGGAGTTGGTGGTGGGTAGTAGTGAGGAGGAGACTTGTACACTGGGGATGGTGGTGTATAGTGCTCAATAGGCTTCTTGTGATGATGATGATGATGATGTGGTGGGTAGTGTTCTTTCGGCTTTTCATGGTGTGGTGGCGGATAGTGCTCTTCAGGCTTTTCGTGGTGAACCGGCGGCGGTGTGTAGCCATAGCGTACTGGTGGTGGGGGAGAGGCATACTTGTAGTCGGCCGAGGTTGCCGAAGGCATGCTAAGGGAGACTAAGGCCACCAGTAGAGTGGCCAACAGAGGAGCCATTCCTAAGTTTCTCATTTTTTGCAGAAATGAGAAGGTTGTGTTGTGCTTCAAAGCAATGCAGACTGCCCCCTTTATATAACCTCAGAGATTTACCGTCGTCAAGTAAAACCACAGTAAAACAGTAAAACCACTTCGCCATCAAAACCAAAAAAAAAAAAAAAAGTAAAACCACTTTAAACGCTCCTGTAAGCCGCCCCTCCCCACTACTTAATTTCCTGTCTCTTCTTTTTTATCTACCTTGGTACAATGTTGACCTTGGAAGACAAGTTCATTTTGCATTTGCTACAGGATTGGCTACAGCCTTCGCAAAGTATTTGAGGGTACCCTCTATTAACTTCACTCTGTTTAGGGTGAATATAAATATTTAAGGGTGCATTGATCATTTTTGTTCTGTGTATAATTCTGTTTTATTACTTACTGTCATATATTTGTAGAAATAATATTATGAATTTGTAGAAATTTATGAAAAGATATAAATCTTATGTTAAAGTATAATTTTAAATTTTAAATTAATTTGAATTATTTAGAATAGCTGAACTATAAAAGCTTCAAAAAAATATGAAAAAGTATGAGTGCCTGTAAGGATACAAATGTCTTATTCTAACCCAACATTTTCTACCTTAATTCATGTTAAAATTATTGCATTTAAAACCATTAAATCACACATTGATAATAGTTATAATTGATTATCAACTATTAAATTAGAGGATCATTGACATTAACCACGAATATACAAGACATAATAGACAACATTATTGTTAGAAGAATTATTGGACATAACTTCACTCTGTTTAGGGTGAATATAAATATTTAAGGGTACATTGATCATTTTTGTTCTGTGTGTATAATTCTGTTTTATTACTTACTCTCATATATTTGTAGAAATAATATTATGAATTTGTAGAAATTTATGAAAAGATATAAATCTTATGTTAAAGTATAATTTTAAATTTTAAATTAATTTGAATTATTTAGAATGGCTGAACTATAAAAGCTTCAAAAAAATTCAAAAAAATATGAAAAGTATGAGTGCCTGTAAGGATACAAATGTCTTATACTAACCCAACGTTTTCTACCTTAATTCATGTTAAAATTATTGCATTTAAAACCATTAAATCACACATTGATAATAGTTATAATTGATTATCAACTATTAAATTAGAGGATCATTGACATTAACCACGAATATACAAGACATAATAGACAACATTATTGTTAGAAGAATTATCGGACATAATTTTGTAATCAGTTGAAATTGCAAATTATTAATTTCATAATTTTGTCAAATCCAACAATTCTTCAATTCTTTTACTATATAACCCACCCACTTTTAAACCAAACCAATTTATTTTTGATAGTGTACATTGTCCACCATTAGGAACGAAGCGCATGCAGGAATATTGAACCGAACCTGGTCTATCTATAACTAAGACGGATTCTTGCGAAATTATAACTTTGGATTGGTGACCTGAGTGACAATAATTGGTTTTGCTTTTTCCAATCCAATCCATTACCAAACTTCCTTGAAATTCTGGATCGAGCTAGCAGCTGTAAGCATAAAGTGTAAACAGTTTTGTACTGTCATGGGGCCCTTCAGTTTTCCAATCTCAATGAATAGAAGGAGAACGTGAAGTCCCCAATAATAATGGAATTGTAAACTACTACAATAACACCATTAATTCTTAGTATGGGTCTCGTTTTTACGAAATTTAAGGATATTCAAATATAGATAACCTTACCGTTACAGATATTTTAGACAATAATAGAATTGTAGACTATTCTTGCTAAAATTACTATGATCAGTCAGACAGTCATAGCGGCTAAAATTGCTATTCTCTCTCTATCAAGGTGAACAATGTTAATTGCCCTATGCTAATTGAGTCGGTAAACAGCATCCATCATCAAATTTTCAATGAAACTATGTCAAGCAAGCCTACGCACGAAAGAGAGATAAAAGTCTACGAAACTTCAAGTGAGAGGCTTTATCCTAAAAATATAGGTCATAAATAAAGTTTAACATGCAAATTTCCTCTGAGGAGAAACTATTTAAGAGTACTATGGTCTATAGAATTATATAGTATAATAATCTTGTCATTTTTGTGTCTTCCTAAAATAGCTATACTTATACAAAATACAATCAAATTTGGATCTATTATTCATCAAGTCATGTCAAATATACACAGCTTAGAGCTATACTTCGTCTGTCCCCGGCCCCTATGTTTATCCTAGTTCAAAAAAACACGCATTTTAATAAGTACGTTCATTTATTTTATCTATAACCAAAATTGTTATTCCTATATTAACCTTGTCTCTTTATGATTTTAACACCAAGGAAACATTAATTAATTGTCAAACTATTTAAAATATTAATTTATTGGGGGTAAAATTGTTCAGCTATTTAATATTTTAATTTAAGTAATTAAATGTGACAATTTTTACAACAAATAAAAATAAAAATTATGACAAATATAATAGGAAGGGCAGAATATTAAAAATAGAATCTTCTATATACATCTCAACATATTTCTATTGTAGAATTGCATCAAACAACACATTATTTATTTCCTGTTATAATTATCACACTAAAATACTAATTAAGAATGAACAAGTGATGAGAACAGACAAAAGTTAGAAACATACGTGGAAAATGGGGAACAAATTCAATATGTATATCATACTCTTAAGAACACATACTCTCAACAGACACATCTGCAAATATATATTAAAAAATTAATATATAATAAACACATACATGAAAAATATATACACGTAAATAATGAATCATCCACTCCTGAAAGCACAAAAAAAAATTCCGAACAAATTTGGTGTCAACGGTGACAAGCCACAGCAAGACACAATTAATGCGCTTGAGGAAGATTAGGCGAGAACAGAGGAAACTCGTGCTTCTTGAGCTGGCTATTGCTGGTATGAAAGCTCAATTATAATTAAATAGAAAATAGTGAAATTTTACTATTTTTTTCAAAAGATTGAAACATTTCATACAATAAAACGTACATCAATATGTAAATCTAAAATGTGTGAAGAGTTTTATACTTTTAGCCACATATAACTATCTTAAAGATTATGTTTAGAGGATTTAAAGAAAGTTTGTCATTTGGTCAAAATTTTTGGGTTAACTTTGCTGGTAAAACAGTGGTGTGCAATGTTGATCCAGGTGGGTTTTGAATGAACCTGGACTCTAATAGTGTCAATATGTACATCCCGAGCCCTTAAGTTATATTAAAATATTCCTTTATTTGCCCCAAAAAAAAAGTGATGTTACAATAGCTTTTAAAATTTAATTCCTAATTATTTTCAAGTATTTTCATGCCTCAGAATTACTGGTTCAATTAGTTGGAAAGAATACAATTTTTAGTTTTTTTATTTGATAGGATGAAAAATGATTTTTCCAATGTATCATGACAATACTAGAAAAATGATTTTCCCTAATATATTAAATTCTATGTTTTCATTTCATCCAACCTCCTTCAGTTTATATGGTATGTTATTTGACTTCCACATCCGATTAAATTGCTTCTTTAGTAATACATAACTAATTTTATAGATACCAACGTATTATCATATGAAAAAGGCTGATGAAAAACAACAATATATATATATATATATATATATATATATATATATATATTTTTATGCACCATTTGACCATCTTTCTATTTCTTTAATTTTGAAGGAATTAGTAAATAGACTTTACATTACATTCATTTATAACAGTATTTTTAAATATTTAATTCGGTAGTGTTTAGTTGGAAGAAAATTTATTTTTTCGGAAAATGGTTTTCATTTTCTGTTGTTTTGTGTAGAAAATGACAAAAAATTATTTTCTGAGGAAAATCATCCTCAACTCAATGCATGAAGATTATTTCCATTTTGAGAAGAGAGGATGTTGATTTTCTTCTTTTAGCTTCTTGATGATACAACCAACCGGAATTTAGAAGCAAAATTCGACTTTGACAGTTTGGAGCGAAACTTGAATGTCCAATATGAAATATTAAAATAGGCTCAAATCCATACTTTGAGTTCAACATTTCTTTATTTGGTTAACATTTATCTTCGCCACAATAATTTAGTCGATATTTTTCACCACTTGAAAAATTCAGTTGACGTTTTCCGTCGCTAGAACGATTTCAGTGGTTTAAATCAAAAAGCGATTATCGGATGGGAAAGGTTAAAGGGTAATGATATATGTCTTACCAGAAAACACTTTTAAATGTCTTGTTTCAACATAAATTAAGATGGTTTATAAATTCAAATCACCACAATTTCAGCAATCACTATTAATCCACAAATATACAAGCTTAAATCTTCATAGGCTAGGGTCAAGGATACAAAATTACATTTCAATTGGGGCAACACTCTCCGCAAAAATGCAAGATACATGTAATTTTATGAATTTAAAATTATGGATAAAAACATGATTTTGCACCATTTATAAGTTGTAACACACTTCTACTGTTTAATTATACCATTGTTTTGTTTAAAGCTTAACAATATGATTTTTAAAGCAAAACAGGACACTTGAGAGGTGTCTTGTAGTAAGACGCTTATCATTTTGCAGGATTAAAATAAGCTTAAATTCATATTTTGAGCTTATTATTTTTTCATTTGGTTGACATTTGTCTCTATCACAAGAATTTAGTTGACATTTTTCATCATTTAAACAATTTAACTAATATTTTTGCCACTAAAACAATTTCAACAATTTAGATCGAAACTTAATTATCAAATGGAAAAGTCTAAACTAAGTTCAATCAAAACTTTGAGCTCTACCTTCCTTCATTTAGTCAACATTTATCTCTACTACAATAATTCAGTCAATAGTTTTTGTCACTTAAACAATTCAGTTAACTTTTTTTTTCCAAAGAAAATTATTTTTCTTGCACCAAATAACTAAAACTGTGATACAAAAATCTATTTTCATGTAAAATGATTTTCGGGGGAAAAAAAAACTATTTTTCCCCCAAAACAACACTACCTTAATGTTCTTTTTAGACTTTTAATCCCAAGTCATTTTTCGTCCCCCCTTCTTCAAAGGGTTGACAGCCCAAAACTAAAGTAGATAAACACCAAGTACGTAAATTAAAATAAGAGTCAATATGCATGCAACATGCATATAGTTTAAGTACGTTAATCCATATATGCCTGTCTTTTAAGTCAACAGACAAGCTGGCCAGCAGACCCTCAAAGGCCAGAGAAAGAGAGAGAGAGAGAGAGAGCGGGAGAGGGAGAGAGGGGGGGGGGGAGAAGGGTCAACAGAAGTTTTAAATAAGGAATAGTCGCAGTATTCTATACCAATAATTAAATGAAAGGAAGAGGGGGGAAAGAATTTTACATCGTCCTCCTTTGATGATATAGACGTTGGATGCCTCAGAAAATGGTCAAGTCTGTATGCGACATCACATGGTTTTGATCGTCAATTGTTGCCGCGAAAACCGCACGGCATGTGGTTTCGATCAATTGCAGACTAGACTAACCATTCAAGCATCTTATGATCTATTCTTAACCGCATGATCAAATCGAGGAAACGAAGGCAAGTGGGAGGGGTTTTGGCTTTTTGGTTGTGTTCGTTGAAATAGAAAGTCATGTTAATGAGTTTATCAACTTAGGCTTCTTTGATAAAAAGAAAAGTTGTGCTGATCAGGTTGATAAAAAAAAGAAAAATAATGTTATAATGATTTGGTCTTTCTTGGGAGCATCTTATTCATCTATGGCTTATGAATACAATCAATGAATTTACTTTGTTCCCTTAACAATGTACGTGAGAATATACATGAGAAAAAAGATTATGAATAAGAAATGTGAAGTTGGCCATTGTAAATGTTGATCAACCCTAAATAATTAGGGTTAAACGGTCACGTATGCTACATAAGTGGTAGTGGTTATAACGACCTAAACTCATATAAAGGGGGTTTAGATGTATGATTAGACATCAGTTTCATTAAGTTTGAACAAAATACTATCTGTCTCTTGCTCTCTCTCACAGTTGCCTCACCATCACCCGAAGTTCGGGTTTGGGACGTGATAGAGCTACAAGCGCATGGTGGATTGTAGCAAATCAAGGTCGCCTCCCACAAATACGAAGTCGATCTATTAGGTTTTATCCCTTAAGATAGGCTAAGCGAATCAAAACTTGGAATTGATAAGAGACTTACTAAAACTAATTTGAATGGGAATAAACATCAGGAATATGCTTTCCCACATGATAAATCACCCAAGCACATTGCATATCGATCAATCCAAGTCAACTCAGTTTAATGGATGTTACTCAGAGTATCACTACTTTTTTCAAATTATAGTGAAATGCCTAGAATCGATCAATCCCATACTTTTGTAATTTTTAATCAGTTGAGACTCATTAAAGAAAAGGATTATCACAAATGCCCCCTTAAATGACAAATCTTTCTCAAGAATTCACATATACAAGTCCAAGTTTAGTTTTCCAAAGCCAAGTTTCACCTTTCAGTGCTTCACTTAACATCCAAAATCAAACAAGAAGATGGTCAATCAACATGCTTGCAAATCAAAACTCTTAAATCACACTAAACATGAAATCAAAATAAATTGAACAATTGAAGCGCAAATAGTCAAAGCAATCATCAATTGGTTCAAAAGATCCCAAATCTGAAAATCTACGATAACATGATGAAATTCAATATCTAATTACCCTAAATTGATATTTCTAAGAGAAAAGAGAAGAGAAGAGAAGAGAGAAGAATTTGCTCAACCAAATATGCGCTTAAATCAGTCGAACGCAAACCCGATCCCACTTCCTGGTCAATCTTCCTTCAACTTGCTCTCCCTCACTCTAAAATGGAGTCTGAATCCTAACTAGATGGCGGATTATGGTGATATGGAATGATCAAGAAAGAGGCTGGAAGCAGGGATTTATCGTGGAAATAAAGGCTATCAAATGTTACAATTACTTGAAAAACAAATAGCTACGAATAAAACTAGCTAATTCGGAGGCATAGGGCTCATCACGATCTGACCGTGCAGGAACCCAAGGACTGTGGTCCCCACCAAGGCCTATTCGTGGTGTCCACTGTCCTGCTGATTCTCTTTTGTTTACCCCACTGCTTTAGCCTGGATCCTCATATACCATGGTGTTGACCACATTATGTTCGTGTTGAATGTATTTAGGTCTTTTTCGCTACCTTCTTTAACCCTCAAGGCCCCAAAATCATGACTCTACTCACATGCAAAAGGCTTGCAAGGAGAAAATCCGTAAACACTTATGCAATAGCTAAAACTTAAGCATAATAGTATAAATAGGGTGTAAATCATAAAATTAAGCATATTAATTTCCTAAAATGATTTTCAAACACGTAAATGATATAGTACATCCAAATGTGACATTCATCATAATTGAACGAGACAAATCAATGGTGATTCTAGTAACCACTGCTTGATCATTTGTGTCAATTCATGGGCATTTCCTGAACAACAAGATTCTTCGCTTCCGTGCCTAAAGGTATGTCCTTTCATTTTTTACAATGGTATCACAGTCTAAGTTGCTCAATTTGGCCTCGATTGACCTGATTGTTGTCAGGTTATGCGACTAATTTATTTAATCTCGCTATCATGCTAATTTAATTCATGCAGGCGTGATATTTTTGCAAACTAAGATTCCACCCCACCCCCCTAACCCTAATTATCGATTTTCTAGTTGTCAACCCGACTCCAGACCATGACCCTGATTCATTCTCTAACCCTGCCGGGACTAGCCTCAACACAATTCTCCACCACTCATGCTGCGATGACACAACTGTTATAGCAATCAATCCTACTGGAACATACGCACCAGAGCCACCACGGAGAGGCGACATTTGTATGCCATGCACCACCAATGAAGAGTGGTTTCGGTCACCTTCTTCCTCCTTCGATCTCCTGGCCCTCCAATTGATGCATCACCGGCAACAAAAACTGCCAAAAATCGCTTTTTTTGAGCGTGCATGAGCCCAAGTGCCACCACCTTAGTGGCATGCGGTAGCATGGACCGCACCATTACACTCGATTTGGGCAATCCACGCGACGGTGGTGGTTTTAGCCGGGGTAGCCTTCTTTGGGTCTTGTTAGGGGCGGGCGGAAGTTGGTGGTCATCATCCCTTCGATCCCACGCACGGTGACTAGCCTTCTCGGTGGATCGGTTGCTGCCTATAGGGAGTAAGCCCATGAGGGAGGTTAAATGAGGCATCAATGGCAACAGAGGCAAAAGATGAAGAAGCATTGTATGCCAATGTAGGACGTAAAAATTTGCTAACAAATCATATGGCACACGTGTAAAATAAAATAATCTTTATTTGTCAAATTATGAGCTATCATGTCTAAAATGGACTTTGGTGGATGCACTAAATTGAATTTAAATGAACTAAAATTCTGATCGATCAAAAATTGTCATGTGTCATTAGTGATGCACTAAATAGTAATTATTTCTTCATTTAAAATAAAGAGATAATGTCTAAGCTATGAGCTTGAGCCTAACGCCAAATTAAAACCCTAGCCTTGGAGCTTATAAATAGGGATCCTCCCCCCCCCCCTTATTCTTAAAGGCTCAGCATTCAGCATCCTACCTCCAACTATCAAGCAACTGGGATCAAAGTCAACTAGTTCAACATCTTCTACAACCCCAAATTGAAGTCTACAACAGAGTTCTTCTTCTAGTTTATTGATCGAGATCAAGCAATCTCGCCCTTGTATCGTTTAATCTGGCCAACTACATTCAACATCAGCATTTACAGAATTCAGAAGCTTAGGTTGCGAGCAGCATCCAGCTATCAAGCGAGAAGGATAAGAACTTGCAAGCCTCAAAAACAACAATCAAGCATTTGCGGATCAAGATCAAGGACCACGTTAGCGTTCTTCAACTGATTTGCATAAATTGAGGTCAAACAGTTACGCCATCGAATCAATTCAAGTCACTAGGAGATCGAATCAGAAAACTATATCATTGTATTCAATTCAGAGATTGTACCAACATATACTACATCAATACAAAATTAAATTCGCTTCTTAATTTTGTGTCTAATTTATTTTAGGCTCAAAATTTGTGTTTATAAATTTTTGGCACGCCTGGTGAGATATCTCTGGCTCACTTCTCTTTCTCTAAGCAAACAAGTTCTGCACTTCTTTGAAGAAGATATGACTCCCAAGAATGTCATCATTCAATCTTCAAAGAAAAAGGCTATCGGATCCGCATATGAAGGATCCACAAAGGCTAGTGTTGCATCTGGCAATCGAAGCACCAGGGTGATGACTAGGAACACAACCAAAATTGCTGGCTCTATCGCCTTAAAGCAACAGGTCGTGGCTCTAACTATGCAGTCATGTAAAAGTAAAAAAATTGGGTCCAACTTGCCTGTTGATGGACTCAATGAAATTGCTTTTCTCCCTAATTTGAAGCTGAATTTTCTTACTACCTTCAATATAAGAAAGACTTTACCTCCTGGAATGGGTGAATTTCAAACCTACATCAATCCTATCTTTTAGCCTTTTTGTGCAAAGGACGACAGCTATGCTGATAGTGATTCTTCACCAACGTCTCCAAGGCATTTATATTTCTCCCAATTATAAACTGACTCTTCCAACACTATCGTCATGCCGTTGATGGTGATAAAGGTTGTCAACTTAGAGGAACAACTATTAAGCATAAAGGTGAAGCTCGATAGACTCTTAAAGGAAAACAAAGAAAAGGATGCCTAAATTAAGGGTCAAAACGAGCAGATTGCTTGATGAACCTCTATTTCGTACTATTTTTAGCCCCTATTTGACCTATTTCCTCCCCGTTCTCACGTTTAATTGTGTTAAGGAAGGGTTAAATTGGCCTCCTTTTGCATACTTTTAACTCATATAACATCTTTCGATATTTTCAGGAACTTCATTAAAGAAACGGAAAGATGAACAATATTTAGCAGAAAGGAGTGTCAAGAAGGCGAGAAAAGCTACGAAAAAGTGTCACACGGAAGTCTCGGACAATCGAACACGCGCGACAGGGCCGAACCACGAAGACCTGACCAAGCCACGCTGCCGCCACATGGCACGGCCTGACCGTGCCACATGGCACGGCCTGACCGTGCCACGTGTCCGGTCCCGCAACCTTGCTTTGGCGTTTTTTAGAGTTTTGGCACGGTCACCCCATACCTCTGGGCACGACCGTGCCACCCCCGTTCCGCGTCGCGATTTAAAACTTGTCTCGGGGCTGTTTTAACTCCATTCAGTTTTCAGTTTTATTCAGTTTTCGTTTCCTATAACGCTCTTAGGCGATTTTTAGGTTTTAATAGATAGTTTTTTTCTCAATACTTTTGAATTCGTTATTGGATCGAAGTTCATTCTACGATTAATTCATGCGATTAATTCCAGGTTCTTAGTTCTAATTCTCCCATCTCTTGTTCTTGAATACTTGAGTTTTGTTTGTGATGTTTGTTGAATCGAACATTTTGGTTGTTGCTAGAAATATGATTGTAGGCTAGATCCCTCAACTTAGGTTGGGATTGACGCCGAATATGCATAATTGAATCTTGTACTGGCCCAATCCATGTTCTCCCTTTGTTTTGCGATTACGAGTTCTGCTATGTACGCCACATGCTCGATGAAATGCTCGAAAGAACATTCATCGTTTTTATTGGGGTTTAAGGGAGCGTTGAGAGACGAAACCTTTACCTAGTGCGTTTTAGTAGACAATTAGGATTTTAACATGAAAATAGTTAAGTTCTAATTGGGATTAGAGATTGTGAATCTTGTAATCCTTCAACCTTTAGTCCCATGAAAATAGGCGATTATGGTTCTAGGATTAGTCTTCGACCCTTGAGAGAGGGAGGAGATAGGCTTAATTGACAATCTATCCAATTGTGATGCATGCTTGGGAATGTGTGATTGGGTTAGCAACTGATTCACTAGCATATTCGTGCTGTTAATTCCAACCTAGGTGCCTTCTATTCTGCTGTTTACTTCACTTTTTAGTTGCTATCGTTTCTCTTAGCTTAGTCTTCAACCCAAAATTGTGATTGCCTAGCTTGAGTTGTTTAATTAATTCTGGTAGTTGAAGCCAAGTTCCCTGTGGATTCGACCCGTACTTGCCGGTTGCTAGCTACAGCTGCGCCGTGCACTTACGGTAATTAAAACCCTAACATTGCTGAGCTGATAAAGAAGTTGCAAAGTAAATCCTCCGAAGCTTCCAACAAAGGTTTAGGTGCTGAAGATTCTGACAAAGACCCCAACCACTGCGAAGAATGTGACGATGAGCACAGGGCAAACAAGGATTGCTATTTCGACTTAATGTCTGTTGACCAGATTCAAAACTTAATAGTAAATGCAGTCAAGGCTCAATTGAGAGGAGGATTTCACATGACACACTTTTATAAAAAGCCTTACACAAATAGAATTGATGCTTGTCATATGCCCCACGGCTATCAGTCTCCCACAAATTCGACCAGCATGACGGTAAGGGTAACCTTAAACAACACATCGCTCACGTTATCAAAACCTGTAGCAACGATGGCGCTGAAGGAGACCGATTGGTGAAACAGCTCCTGCATTCCCTTAAAGGAATTGCATTTGACTGGTATACAGACCTAGCCTCTGAGTCAATTGATAGTTTGGCGCAAATGGAAAGTGAGTTCTTGAATAACTTCTACAACACATACCGCATTGTTAGCATAATAGAATTTACCAATAAAAGGCAATGGGAAAATGAGCCAGTCATCGATTACATAAGTCGTTGACGTGTTTTTTCACTGAAGTGTAAAGACCATTTATCTGAATCTTCAACTATTGAGATGTATGCCCAAGGGATGAATTGCGATATACTTTATGCCTTGCAAGTGAGCAAGCCCAAAATATTCTAAGAATTGGCAACACGAGCTCATGATATGGACCTTACAATTGCCTATTATGGAAGAAAGCTTAATGATAATGAATCAATGTCATCGCTCAGGAATAAAAGCTCCATGCCTGGAGACTCTAAAGAGAAGGGATTCCCTTATTCTAAGTTTGACTCGCCAGAAATACTTGACAAACTTCTTGAGCAAGGACTTATAGAACTCCCACAATCAAAACATCCTAAACAAATCAGAAGAACTAATGATCCTAGATACTATAAGTATTATAGGATCGGTAGTCATCCTATAGAGAAATGGAAAGCATTCAGGGGGTAAATCCTACAACTTATAAAAGAAAGAAAGATCACATTAGATGCAAAAGATACTAAAGAATCTGATTAATCATCTAATCATATTAAAACCACTTCAGTTAAAGAATACGTGAAATTGGCGTTTAACGGGCATACTTCCAAGTCATTGATGCAAATTTCCCCAAGTCATAAAAGTGAAAGACTCTCAAGCCCCCAAAATCCTAAACTTCCAAGTCATCGTCACATATAGCCAAGCTGTCAAAGTGAGACCTCCAAGTGGCACTCATAAACTTTCAAGTCGCTAAACCAAGACTCCTAATCACAAAATACTGTAGACTTCTAAGTCATCAAACTCTCAGACTTCTAAGTCAGTTCCTGCAGACTCCTAAGTCATCAAACCTACAGACTTTCGAGTCAGTCCTTGCAAACTCCTAAGTTGACAAAGTAAGAGACTATTAAGTCATTAAAATTTAAGACTCCTAAGTCAACAAAGTTACTAACTCCCAAGTCACTAAGTAGACTCTCAAGTCATCAAACTTTAAGTTTCTCGAGAAAAGACTACCCACTTGTCAAAGTTCTAGACTCCAAAGTCAAAAAAGTTCTAAGCTCTAAGTTATCATACTTAAAGAGACTTTCAAGTCTTCAAAGCTTTAGACTTGTAATTTAACAAAATTATTGACTCCCAAGTCACTAAATAGACTCCCAAGTCATCAAGTTCAAGACTCACAGTCATCAAAGTAAAAGACTGTCAAGTCATTTTACTAAAGGTGTTGACTCGTAAGTCACTAAGCACATTTTCAAATCATATAAATAGACTTTAAATTATCACCAAATTGTTGCAAACTCTTAGAACCCCTTCAAGTTGGGGGCAATAACAACTTCACATCCTCCTTCGCATTAGCGGCATAGGCGTCTTCCTTCAAATTGAGATCCCTTTCCTTCGAGTTGAGCATTGGCAATATAGGCATCTTCCTTCAAATTGGCAACCTCCTATTTCAATTCAATTCCTCACCTTAAAGTTGAACTCACTTCACTATATGATTGGAGCAGTCACAAAGTTAAGCGTTCGGTATCTGATCGGAAGGGCCTTGTCTTTCTTGTCTGACCTAAGGAGTCCAGCTTCTCTCTTACCAACGAAGTCAAGTTTGCACTCTGTGATCGAAGGAGTCATCTTTGTTGTCTAATTGGATGAGTCAAGCCTCTGTCTGATCGAAGAAGTCGACTCTACACTCTCTAATTAGAGGAGTCATCTTTCCTGTCTGATTGGATGAGTTAAACCTCTGTTTGATCGAAGAACTTAAGTTTGCACTGTCTGATCGGATGAGTCACCTTTGCTGTCTCATTGGATGAGTCATGCCTTGGCTGTTTGATCAATAGAGCCAAGCCTTCATTTTTTATCGGCAGAGTCACCTTTGCTATCTGACTCAAATGGTTGCGCCTTTGTTGTCTGATTGGATGAGTCATGCCTTCATTGTCTGAATGCCTTTGTTGTCTAATCGGAGGAGTCATGCCCTCGATGTCTAAATGTCTTCGCTGTCTGATCGAAGAAGTAATGTCTTCGCTATCTAACCGAATGGATTATGCCTTCACTATATGAGTGAAGAAGCCATGCCTTCACAAATATGATAGAAGAAGTCATGGCTGGAAGGAAGAAATCCAAGTTGACTCTAACTAGATTAAGGGATGGAGTCTCCTGCAAAAAATCGAATCTACGGAGAGAAACGATTTCTGGTCTTAAAAGTCAACCTCATTTCTCAATCTAATTGGAGGAGTCGCGGCTTGAAGGAAGAAATCCAAGTCGATATCAGCTGGATTAAGTGAGGAAATCTCCTGTGAAGAATCGAATCTACGGGGAGAAATGATTTCTCGTCTTAAAAGTCAAACTCACTTTGGAATCTAATTGGAGGAGTCGCAACTAGAAGCAAGAAATCCAAGTCGACCCTAGCTATATTAAGTGAGGGAGTATCCTTAAAAAAAATCAAATCTACGAGGAGAAATAATTTCTCGTCTTAAAAGTCAACCTCACTTAGCGGTCTAATTGGGAGTAGTTGAATCAGCAATCTCCTGGCGAAAAAAAAAAAGAAAAAAAAAACTCATTAGTTTAAGCTCTGAAAAAAGAAGTTACAGAAAAAAAATTCTCAAGAAATATCACAAATTGGTCTAATTAAAAGACTAATCCTGGTATTAGTCACTGAAAAAAAGACCAAAGGGAGATTAAATTGGCGAAAAGCTTCGTGAAAACCATGGCTGAACCAGAAAGTTCTGCAAAAAAAAAAGGAAGAAGACAAAATTGCAAAGGCATCATGGCACTATTCTAATGATCCAATGGATGCAAGCTTTCACTTTCATCCTGATTCTACCCCTAAGAAAATAGAATGCAAATCATATGCCCGCCATTGTTAATGGTCCTTCGTAACTCATGTTCTTCCAACTCTAGTCATGGCATCATTGGCCCAAATCGCTCATTTTCTGCGATGATAATGCCCCCAATTTCTCTCTTCAAATCTCCCCAGAATTTTTGAGTGTTGCAGAAAGGGGAAAATGCTAGAAACAAGGAAAGGACTGGTACAAATATTATGGCAGGAGAGAAAGATGAATTGACAATATGATGGCAAGAGAGAAAGATGAATTGACAACAATCCGAACGGCGAATTCATAGCATTTGTTGATAAAATTTTTGATAAAATTTATCACAAACTATTGATAGAATTCTATTTTTTCAAATTGTTGATAGAAGTCTATCTTTCTAAATTGTTGATAGAATTTTTTACAAGTTGTTGATAGAATTCTATCCCTTTCAATTGTTGATAGAATTTATCACAAGTTGTTGATAGAATTCTATTCCTTTAAATTGTTGATAAATTTTATCATAAGTTGTTGATAGAATTTCATTACAAATCTATAAGTAAAATTATCTAAAAAAAAAAATCAGCTTGGATTATCTACCACGCCACCAAGTTATTTGGCCAAAAAACAAAAAAAACAAAAGGGAAAAAAAAGAGCTCTGATCATTAGCGTCTTCCAAGTTTTTGAGACTCAGCCGCTTCAAACACTCAAGATTCGTGTACCCATCTGATTATCGAATGAGGCATCTGTAGGAGGTAAAAATTTGCTAACAAATATTATAGCACCATGTGTAAAATAAAATAATCTTTATTTGGCAAATTAAGAGTTGTCATGTGTAAAATGGACTTTAATGGACCCATTAAATTGAATTTAAATAAAAATAAATTCTGACCAATCAAAAATTGCCATGTAGAGTGATGCAATAAATAGTAATCATTTCTTTATTTAAAATAAAGAGATAATGCCTAACAAATGGGTTTCAGCCCAAAGCCCAACTAAAAACTCTAACCTTGGAGCCTATGAAAGGGGGTCCTGGCCCCACCACCATTCTCAAGGGGTTAGTATTCAGTATCCTACAAGCTCCAGAACTCGAACTATAAACTACCTGTAGCTACCAAGCAACAAGGTTCAAAGTCTGCCATTCTACAACCTCAAATTGAAGTCTACTTCAGAGTTCTTCATCCAGTTCATTGATCGAAATCAAGCAACTTCACCCTTGCATCAGTTAATCTGGCAACTACATTCAACATTTAGTATTTGTAGAATTTAGAGACTCAAACTGTAAGCAGCATTCAGCTATCAAACTAGAAGGATCAGAAACTTGCAAGCAGAAACAGCAATCAAACATTTGCTGATCAAGATCAAGAACCATTTTAGAGTCCTTCAGTTGATTTGTGCGAATCGTGATCAAGCGGTCACATCCGCGAATCAATTCAAGTCACTAGGAGATCAAATCAGATGATTATTTCATTATATTCAATTTACAGATTGTACCTTCATATACTATATCAATACAAAATTAAATTTATTTCTCAATTTATTGTCCAATTTATTTTAAGCTTGAAATTTGTATTTACACCCTTTTTTTTGGTTTGGCAAAAAAGGGTCAGAGAGGGAGAGAGACGAGCGAGGGGGTTAGTCAGAAAGGGTTCTGGTGGCTTTGTTTTTGGACCAAGGTCCTACTATTTTTGGCTGGCATTATTTATTTATTTTTTTGGAACATAGCTATCCTTGATCAATTGCTAACTTTTATAAGATGCCTCTGTTTCATGTGCTATTAAATAAACGTGCACTATATAATCCTTGCTTAATTCATTAAATGTGCAAATGAATTTGTTTCATATTTAAAAATATGTAATTAAGCAATGTTTGAATTTGCAATATTATATGAATGTGTTTTATGTACTAACTTGCAAACAGTATATGAGTATGTTTCATATTAAAAGTTATACTGTATAAATATATTGTATAATATTGTGTTTAAAAGTGTTAAGTGAATGTGTTTCATGTCAATTATCAACTAGTGATATTATATAAATGCGTTTTGTATATGCAAATAACGTGAGTTATTGTGAATTTGTTAATTATTCTAGCATCCTTCTCTAGTGTGAGTTAACGAATATGAATTCGTTATCATATAAATGTGTTTTATGGTAGTTATGTAATTTAGCAGCATTTTATGAATTCGTTTCGTGAAATTTAATTTCATAATATTATGGGTGTGTTTTATAATTTGCGAGTGATACGTTTCATATTAATTATAATTATATAAATTTGTTTTATATAATTTTGTGCTATTTGGACTTTTATGAGCTTCGTTTGTGACATGATATTATTATTATTATTATTATTATTACTATTATTATTATTATTATTATTATTATTATTATTATTATTATTATTA
>JACYFF010020689.1:0-13711 GCA_017589665.1 Selenicereus undatus | reverse complement strand
GATCTAATCCTGACTATTTCAATTTCCAACTAGTTTTTTTTTTTTTTGAATGATAAATATGATATACTTGAGATTATGTTAGATTCCTCTATACGTGAATCCAGCTATGCAAATGCAAATGCAAATGATAAAAAGCACGTAATCAATTATCCATATATCCATGCAAACTAATTAAAGGCATTTCATGTCAAGGACATTTTCAAATCAAGTCATGAAAATGACTTTGCTATTAATCTTTGGTTGCATTGTACATATATCTTTATTCTGATCTATTTTAACGGACATTGATGGTTTAGGTTATAATCACACTACTAAGAAACTGCTTTTTCCCGGCGGATTTTCCGACAGAAAATGACGTTTTTTCCATCGGAAAATCCAATGGACATGTTCCGTAGGAATAGGGTCCGTAGACCCACACCTTCCGACAGATAACGGATTCCGTCGGCCATGTCCCGACGGTCAGGGCGACAGCCTACCGACGGATTTTCAGGTGTCCGACGGACTCTACCGTCGGCATACCCGGTCAAAATGGCCACGAACGCCAGACTGACCGACAGAATCGCCATTTTCCGTCGGACAGTTCCGACGAAAAATGGCCACTCCGTCGGAACTGTTCGACTGAAAATGGTCATTCTGTCGGTCAGTCCGGCGTAACTGTCCGACGGAAAGCCATAATTCCGTCGGAAATTTTGGGAAAAATAAAAAAAAATAATTTCAAAAAGTAGTTCCCAAAATACAAATTTACAACCTGCATATACAAACTCAGGCCAACCATATATTGACCGAACCAAAACCACCACACGTGGTACACAAATCGCAACAAACATAACCACCATACGTGGTACACAATTCGCAACAAACGTAACCACCAGACGTGGTTACTCTCATTCAATAAGTATAAATAAATAACCACACCAAATGGACATTCTAATAGTAGGAAGTACAGTAATAAGAAACCAAAGCAATGCAACAAATGTAAGAAAGCGTAACTGTTCAAATGAGTATCGAGGAGGAAGGGGAGGATAGAGGGACATTCTAGTTGAAATAATCCCTATAGTCATGAGGGCGATCATCATACCCAAGGTTGGCGCTACCATCATCATCATCGTCGTCGTCACAGGGTTGCGGTTCAGGAGGAGGAGGTGGAGGAGGGACATAAGGAGCAGCGCGGCGGTGTTGTCGATGGCACACAGAAGGGCGTGGATGAGATCCAGACCCAGATGCTTGTTGAGCTCTCATAAACTCACGGAATGTATCTTTCAGACCAGATAATTCCGAAGTGAGTAAAGTCACTTTCTCTTCTAAGTGACAGTTTTTCTCCGCCATCGCACTAAGCTCGTTGTTCAGCTGGGTGATCGATGCTTGCACATTAGGGTCATGATCACGGTCCCGGGATGTCCCTATGGACTTCACCAGGTGCTTCAGTTTCACCCCTTCTGATCCTAGCCTATACACACAGCCCTTTTTGTTGTAGTTAGCTTGCACCCACAACTCGGTCTCGGATGGGACTTCAGTTGGTTCGGAGCTGGGATTTGTGGAAGATTGCGAGTTTCGAATGTGCTCCTATTTTAATTGGTGCTCCGTCTACAAAATCAGATTCAAAAAAATTACACATTCCAAACATAGCATTCAATCGTGAAGACACTGAGCTGATTTCTTAAGCAAGCCAGAAATCATGCAGGTGATTTACCCATCTTTTTTCAGATTTTTTGTCCACCCATTTTTTAGTCACGTCTACATGAGTGTCCTTAAAAAGTTCGAGGTCCGTAACCTCCCTATTAAGCTTCTTCTCCTATACAATAACAGAATACGTTAACGTACAGGATGATGGCTCTAATTGGATAAGGCGTTGGGAAAAATAAGTACAAGAAATAATGAACCAAGCACTTACCATGCATCTTTTGTGCTCAGTAAATGGGACCGAACTAGATCTATGCAAAGAAGGACCTAACCCGTCCTGCTCGCTGTTCTAGTTCTTCTTTACCTGGGAACTCATCTTCATTAATTTCTCGAAAGCCCAATATTCCTGCAGCGACTTCCAAGTGCTGTCAAACAACCACAACGGTTGCTTCCTCCTCTTCCTCAACTCCCCGAATGTGTCCCTCAATCCACTTGCCCCTTTCTCCTCGAAATTCCTTCGTATCTGGGTCTCATGCTCTGGAGCCCAATGGTAACGCTTCCGCATGAACACAATCACATGCCACAAAATGTAAATGATGCTAACAATATGAATATATATATAGATATATATGTATTTGCAGATAAATGTACAAAAATTTGGAAAAATTCTTACCTTAAACTCACTAAACCACAAGTCCCGCAGTTGTTTAGGCACTTTCCCCCATGTTGGCCATGGCTCAGGATATTGTCTCGTAAATATCCTTGTAATCTCTAACACAACATCGTACGGACAGAAACTTGCAAATTAAGAAAGAATGAACCCCCGTCAGAAATTGCAAATTGATAACACAGTTGGTAAGACATAATTACTTACTCTTTGCCGTCAGGTGTGATGAGTTGCTTGTTTGTGGTACTGCCATGGCTAGAAGCATGTTCACTTTGTTCCCGATTCCTTTCTACAGATTATTGTGGAATAATAGGTGGGTTAAGGATCATGTAGCTGCCAGACATGTGTACATGGGGGATGTTGGGTGTCATGTGCTGGCTGAAGTGTATGGATGGAATAGTGCGAGGGTCTGGGGTAATGGCGTGGGGAACCTCAGGGGTTTGATGTCCCTGATATTGCTCTTCTTGCTGATTGGTGGGGTCCTGTCGGTCTACTCCCCGAGAACGCCCACATCCGGCCCCAGGACCATGATGTGTACCTGACATCTTTGAGATAAATATACAAAGCTTAGTGATTAAATAATATAAGGGACAAATAATTAATTGCAGTTAAATTAACAGCAAATGTCGTGTGTGACCATAATTACAATGTCATAAGTGTCACACATACAATGTCATAAGTGTCTGAATTAACATAGAATACAATTTGGTTTTACGTCACAATCTACTCATTTATCATTATCACTTTCATTCAGAGTCTTCAGTATCGTCGTCAATATCATCTCACTCCTCCTCTTCACTTCTCTCAGCTGGAACGTCTTCGTTTACCTCCTCAATTTCTTCCTCTTCATTCAACAAAGTTGCAAGGAGCATGTTAGTTACTGGTGTCATGTGGGACACTTGTTCCTCTTGAAATGCAACTGGTAAAGTGAATTCATTATTCACTTTGTGTCTAGATTTGTTTGGTACGACAACCCACCAGTTAGCTTTATCTCTTATTCCATTTGGGTACCTCATGTACACCACCTGAATTGCGGAAGTAGCAAATATGAATGGATCATATTTTTTGTATCTTCTTGTTGCATTAACCTCAACGAAGGGACATAGTTTGGGGCTATGTGTTACTCGAGGGGTGTTATCAAACCAATCACACCTAAACGATGTACATTGTTTAAGTGGTTCTCCTAGATATTCAACACAAATAACTTCTTGAAGGATTCCATAATAACAATTCTCGAATCCACCTTCCCTGCTCCCTTTCACACGAACCCCACAATTGTAACTGTTTTTTCCTTCACACCTTTTCTGTGTATGAAATAAGAATCCATTCACCCTAAATGCAGACCAGGTTGTGACCTTCCTGTTGAGATCGTGAGTATTCTACCACAATAGGGGGGGTGAATTGTGGTGTCTGATTTTCGCGTTGTAAATAACAAACACCCTTGTGACTTGTTTGCAGAGGGTGTTCTCAATTATTGCAAATGCGAAAATCACCAAGATAAATGCGGAAAATAAAGCACACACAATTTTTTATGTGGAAAATACCTCTAGCCCAACTGAGGTGTGAAAAACCACGACCTACCTCGTGTAGGATTTAACCACTTCACTAAACCGGGCTTAACTCGTTACAAATGTAACACACCTTGTTACAACTTGCAACCACGTAACCTCCTTCTCTAAGACAGGTTGCACCACATCCAAATCTCACTAGATTGGACACGTCCAAAGTCCACACGACTAGGACACACTTTCTCACTTTCGACTGATCTGAGATCAAGGTCAACAAACACCTTACTGGGGGTGTTTCTTACTAAGCAGATGTAAGGTACAATGCGAATCCTATTATGCCAATATATTGAAAGCTCAGTTTAAACACAACTTGTGTAGGTTTTCTTTTCTCAAGTGTAGCTCGAAAAATTCTTCTCACTAGAAAACCATTTTTGAAATTTTCCTTTTTGCGTATGTTGTGTGTTTCTAGTTTTTCTCTTGCTTTGTTTTCTTGCTCCTTGTGGGAGTGAAAGAACTGAGATTTTATACACAAAAATCCAACGGTCAAGACCAAAAGAATCAGCTAAGTATGGAAAACAATTTTCAAGAAAAAATACTCCCCAACGGCTAGTGACAAGTTTTTCCCAAAGTATAAGGAATTTGTTATCTTAAGAGATAACCCTTATCTTCCCATAGCCGTGAAGAGAATTCAAAAAAAAGCAACCAGAAATCTTCAGCTTTTGAAACTTTATCATATCCGAAAATATAGACAAAGGGAATCTTTTAGTTTTGGCAAATCTCCCAAAACCTATTTTCGCAAATCTCCCATAATATTTTCAAGAAATATCCTTTCCAGAAAAATAGCAATCTTGGAGTTTAAAGAAAGTATTCTGGAGATCTTGGCCAACCGAAATGAGTTTTGAAAGATAACCGGGTATGGCCACTTCAGTTCAGAAACACCCTAGGCACCCTGTTTGCAGGGTTGTTCGCAACTGGTGTTCTGAAGCACTTCGCGCAAATACCGATTCAAAAGGTGTTTAAAAAGCGTTTTCAATATTGGCATATTGACAAGAGTCTAAATAAATAAAACTTATATACCCAAGACTTCTTGTTTTGAACCAGTCATCTTTTCCAAGATTTGTAGAGCTGCTGTGAACACCAAGTCCACCTTGTTTGCTGGGGTTGCTCTTTGCATTGCTAGAGATCAGGAACATGCCTTACAATCAACTGTCGAGATGGCGTTCTTGACTTAATAGAGAATCACCAAGTAAAACCTGTTTTAATGACTTGTTCTCACATGTAGCAAACCGGTTAACACAATGAAGATTATAAACACCAGTTAGGCCTGTTTGGAGATCGTGTTTGGAGCAACACTACTTGGACAAATTTTTACACTTGGATTTGTTATCATCAAAACTTAAATATAATAACTCAACAATTCCTCGAAGGCAGTTGAGCCAAATGGTACAGGTATAGCTGACGTTCGACATTGAACATTTGAACAATGTCAACCTACAAGTATTTATGTTTCAACTCATACGGTCGGGACCATTTGCTACAAATAAGTTCTGATGAATTAGTACAGTAATTTCCAACGCGGATGGCAAAATTTAAAAATCTTAATGCTTTTTTGAACCACCAAATAAACTCTGACTATATCAGTGCATCTAACTCCACATCTGTGAAATTTGGGTTTCCTTGTAATTTTTGTTGTTTGAATAGTCTGTACAAGTCATTATTCACTGATTACCACCATGTTTCAATTCATAAAATGCTATTCGTTCAATGCATGTAATGGATGAAAGGGGTACTTTTTTTGTAACATACGCGATGTACGGTTTAACTTCTTTACAATTCAACACAATATGAAGTTGTGCAGCGTTCATTTCTTCATCAGTTAGGTACCTCTGTGTCCGACTTCCCACAGCAGTACCTTTGGTTTCGAAAATTGACAAAATTGGCTCACCTTCTGGCTCCACATTGATTTCCTCATTTCGTCGACGTCTTGTGCGCATTGAAGGCACATTAGTGCCGAAGTAGAACGAGGAAAACTGTGATATCTCGAACACCATATATGCTTCGGCCATTGACCCCTCAGGGGATGTTTTATTTTTAATTTTCTTCTTCAGCCACCCAAAGTACCTACATTAAAATTTTATGAGTGTTTGAAGCACACTTTAGTTTTACATTTACATGTGTGACATAATTTTTCAAATGTATTTACCTTTGAAAAGGATACATCCATCGATATTGCGCTGGACCCCCAAGGTATGCTTCTTCTGCCAAATGCACAGGTAAGTGCTCCATGACATTGAAGAACCCAGGAGGGAAAACTCTCTCCAATTTGCAAAGGATGATGCGTATATTGCGTTGAATTTCTTGTAACCTATCAACCCGTAACACTGTTGAGCAAATGTTTTTGAAGTACTCACTTAACTCAACAAGTGGTTCAAGTACATCGTCTGGTAGCGCACGAAATGCTATTGGCATTAGCGTCTGCAAGAACACATGACAGTTATGACTCTTCACGTTTTGGAACTTTGCAGCCTTCATATCTACGCAATTCCCAAAGTTAGAAGAATAAGCACCAGGCATTGTAAGCTGTTGGGCCTACTCACATACCCCCTTCCTTTTGTCCAAAGAAAGGACGTACGAAGCCTTTAACTTCAGTGTCCTCCCGTTAACACCTCGTTCAACATTTAACTCGGGACGATCACACATGTCTACCATGTCCAACCTCGCCTTCACATCATCTTTTGTTTTTACCGGAACATCCATGACAGTGTTAATGGTGTTGTCGCAAAAGTTTTTCTTTATATGCATAACATCCAAGTTGTGATGTAGCAACTGGTCTTTCCAATAAGGTAAATCCCAGAAGATGCTTCTCTTGGTCCAGTTGTGAAGATTTTCCTTGAAACCCGGGATTACAAAATCTCCATCGGTGGTTACTTTTGGAAGACTACGCGCCTTATTCCACAATTCCTCGCCAGTTCTCCTGGATGGAGGGCCCTTTTTCACCACTTTTCCCTTACAAAACGCGGTGTGGTTTTTCCGAAACGCATGATGTCAAGGCAAGAATCAAGGGTGACAGTCAAACCATGATGCTTTGCCCCCATGTTTCAAATGTGTAGCCCTCAACTGATCCATACAAACAGGGCAACTCAAAACACCATGAGTGCTCTATCCAGATAACATTCTGAGCGCGGGGAAGTCATTCACTGTCCACATTAAGGCAGCTCTCATCAAGAAGTTCTGCCTCATGGAAATGTCATAAGTCAGGACACCATCTCACAGAGTTCGGAGCTCATCAATCAACGGTTGCAAGTACACATCTATTTTATTCTTTGGATTTGACGGCCCCGGTATAATGCAAGTCAAGAACATATATGGCGTTGTCATGCACATATCTGGATGAAGGTTGTAAGGTGTCACAACCACATGCCACATTGAATAAGAACGGCCAAATTATGAGAAAGGGCTAAACCCATCAGCACACAAACCAAGCCTCACATTACAAGGCTCAGAAGCAAAATCTGGGTATTTGCGATCAAAATGTTTCCACCCTTCCCCATCTGAAGGGTGACACAGAACACCATCCTCACGCCTATTGTTATAATGCCACCTCATGTGCTCAGCTGTGCTTCTTGAGGCATAAAGGCATTGCAACCTTGGTATCAAAGGGAAGTAGAACATTTTTGCATATGATTTTAACTTCTTCCTATTATCGCCTGACTTAATTGGCTTCCATCTTGGCAAATCACAAAACTTGCAATTTTCAAGGGCCGAATCTTCCTTAAAGTAAAGCATACATCCACCGCGGCAACAATCAATCATGTGCACATCTAAACCCAAACTTCAGACCTTCTTTTTCAACTCTGAGTAGCTTTGGGGCACACGATTGTCTGGCGGGCAACTCTCATGCAGTAACTGCATCACCTCATTCATACAATTCTGCGGCATATTGTAATCAGATTTGATACTCATCAACCTCACAGCATTGGACAACTCAGTTTGGTTTGAACATCCCTCCCACAAAGGCCTCTGAGTAATTTGAAGCATATCATAAAATGCCTGAGCTTCTGCATTTGGTTGCTCACTAACTTCAACCTCATTAGTAATAATGACATCGTTCACCATTGCTCCAACACGATCAACAAACAAGTTCGTGTTATCGAAATCCATAGGACTTGTTGGAGCCATGTTATCATACAAGTTTTGTTGGTTACTACTGCCAACATTTGCATATTCAGTTGGCTCTATCTCCCCATGAGATGTCTAATACCAATACCCCTTAACAAAGCTGTTTTGGTACAAGTGTAATTTAACATCATCAGGTTCCCTCTAAGCTCTGTTTTCACACTTGGCACAAGGACATCTATAATGCCCATTATTAATGAACTCTGTTTGACACCTTGCAAATTGATCAAACATTTCTACTCCTTCTAAGAACTCCTGCCTATAAGATTTTCTCCCTCACAGAAATCTTTCATACATCCACCTCCGATGGGATGGTCCACACATATTATCCACTGTTCATCATTGACAAAGTAAGCAGTACATTGGTTACTTTAATCATCGACGTATTTATCACATTTTAATTCGTATATAACTGAATGCATGATGGACTTATCATTAAACTATTTCGTCATACGTTACGATTAACACGATACCAACAAAAGCACATATATATTACGACAATGAAGTCAAGATATAAACATGTTTCAATGTCTGAAGTGGGAGCCCAAAGTTGTGACATGCACACCGACAATAATGACACTCACCGCAACAATAACGGATTTTTTCCCATTTCGTAATACGTTTTCTCTTACGACCCATTTCCTTCATATTAATAATCCACAAAAATCGTTCTCATTAACACACAAATTAAAATAACACCCTTCCCTCAAATCGTACATAACAAAATATATGCACAACTTTTTCACATTTAACGGAATAATATAACCTCATAGTTGCTTACTAATTGTTTTCTATCAATCCTCAATAATAAATACATTTCACAACTAATTATGTTCAATGTCTGTACAAACACATTCTTCACTTCACTATAATTAAGAACACCGATAAATTACTAATAATAGCACTTACCTAACAATTACATATTAATTTACACAAAATTTCAACATACACACACCATTATCAACAAATTAACACATATCACATAATCAATCCACTTTAATTTACCAAACCACTGTGACAATCCATACATTTTTAATTTTTCACAACAATCAATTTTCAAAAATCACTCAATATAAATCTACCAATCACTTATTACCACAAAACTATCAAAATTATCTCTTCAATTTCACAAATCTACAAAATATTTAGGTTTAAATATTTACTTCAAGGTAATGAAATTTATGGGCCACAAATGGCGGAGATGTTGAGGTCGGTCGATGGTAAAGAGGCGGAGGCGATGGCGGCGAAGTAGCGGTGGCGCCGCCGGTGGGAGGCACTAGAGTTGGGCAGCGGGGTTGGCGGTCGATGCTCACGACCAACGTAACGCCCACCAACAATGCGGCCGAAGGGGGTGGTCGACGGGCGGGGGCGGGGCACACGACGACGGCGACCAGCGGCAACCGGCGGGGGAGGGGCGAACGCGGGAGGCGACTTTGGAGGGGCGAAGAAGAGACAGCCCGTCGAACATAAATGTCCGACGGACGGTCCGGCAGACATGTCCGTCGGACCCTTCAGAAATGGTTAAAAAAAAAGGACGCCAATTTTAAAAAATGGGCGTCCGACGGGTGTTTCGCCGGAATATCCGTTGGACGGTCCGGCGGATCCTTCAAAAATGGTAAAAAAAAAAAGCAGCCAATTTTAAAAAATGGGCGTCCGATAGGTGTGTCGCCGGAATATCCATCGGCCCAATCCGACGGATTGATGTCCGCCGGAAAATGCTCGTTTTTTAGTAGTGTCACACTTATGAATCAACTAAAAGTCATATCCTTTTAGATAGGTTCAATTCATATTGAGTTTGAGGCAGTTATCAAAATTAAAGGGGACGACTATTGCTAGCATAAATCATCTTTGAATCATAATTTTTGTACATTGCAGACTTTTCTATTGGCAATGCCTAACTTGGTTGATTTTCCGCGTGGGCGTTACAGGCAACCCTAAAAGGACGAAAAAGTAACGATAAGAAAAATGTTCCCAAAACGATTCTAGCATGTACTATCATTTTGAAACGCACCAAACAATTATCAGCATATATTATGATATATTATGTTAGGTGTATGTATATTCTATTCAGATTTGGTGTGTTTTTATGGAGTATTGTAAACAAGTCATACTTTTTTACGTTAGTCATTTTACCTATTTCTACAGATATACTAATTATCGGAAAAAAATACATTAGGTATTGAACTTGATTCACTTATTATTCTCGATCTATATGTAATTATATTATAGCTACTCTACCTTTTTTTTTTAATAATTCATTTCCATTTAAACAAATACATAATTATTGCTCCAATAAAATAAAGAGAAAGGTTGAGTAAACGAGTTTATTTGCATATGCATGTCTGTCTCACATGTGCCCTCTAAAGTAAATAATGTCCAACAAGAATAAGCTCCTAAACTGTTTATTAAAGAAAAATTATTAGAAACATTGATGTTTTGTTTTTTATCAAAAATCATTGCAACGGGTTTTGAAAAGCCAATAACTCAAAGGGATACAAATTAGTTAAGGATGTTTCAAATAGAGCAATACAAATTTTATGTGCAAAACCGTGAAATTTAAATTGATTGGGTATTAAATGAGCATATATAAGCTCAAAAGAGGTTTCATTTAAAAAATCGACAACCGGTATGTAATTAAGTGTGCCCTAGATCTAGGGCTGTCAAACCGGTATTAAATGGGTCAATTTCGTGTCTGTTTTGAAAATAGCTTAAATTTGCTCAAAACTGAAAAATAACAAGTTTTAACACTAAATTGTGAAATCGTGTCGACTTCGGGGTCGAAATCGGTTTGGTTCGGGTCAAATTCGTGTTACTCTCAGTAAATTCGGGTCGGGTTATCGTGTCGGGTCAAACTTTGACAGTCCTACCTAGATCTATCTTAATGTTGAATGATCGATTAAGTATTGCTCCTTTCACATATGGGCTGTTAACAAGCTATCCCAAAAAAATAATAATTAATTGGTATACAAGGTGAAGAAACTTTCTAAGCTTGACGAATTTTATACTTATGTTAAGACCTTTTATTTAATCACTATGATGACATATATTATATATATCCAGTATTCCAAGAACACCGAGGATCCTATTGAGAAAGCACTATTTAAATGGTCTAGCTTTCATGTCATGGAGATTATTCCATAGAAGACACAGAGCTTTTAAAACGAAGGATGGAGTGGACGGAAGGTGGCCCGACAGCGTAAGTTATTTTTTGGTTATAAGATAAAGAAATATATAGAATTGAGTTTACGTTCAGCAAAATTATGTATACAAAGATAATTTATGTTTTTAAATCATACTGTTATGTTTTCAAATTGAAAAAAAAATGGTAGAATCAAATCATGGAAGCATATTGCAGCTTTTTTATAAGTTGTAATATGCTTCCATGATTTGATTATACCATTTTTTTCAATTTTAAAACATAATAGTATGATTTTAAAACATAAATCATTTTTTTTATACATAATTTGTCACATTTTTAAAATACGGATATCATATGTACTCATGGATGAGGTTGATGCAATTAGGGTATCACTTAATATTTTGTCGGCGTAGCCAACGAATATTTAAGGTTAGCAATTCATAATTAAGTGTAATCATTGAAAAATTTATAGTCATAAATCATAAAACATGTTAATTTATGATAAGATATGACATTTAAGAGTGTCTTGCAATAAAACATATGTCACTACTCTTACTTTTAATATTACTGCTCCCCAAATTATTCGATTGAATTCATGGCTCCCCTTTAGTGCAAGTTCCCCTAAGAGAGGGTCTTAAAGGAAAATTCGCCACCACATTCAATATAGTTAGTTTTGAAACTTTGTCAGATAACAGGGGACCTCAAAATGTCTCAGCATTGAATGATGCATGGAGCTATTTCTAACAAGAGTTTCTTAATAAAAGAAGTTCCGTCATGCTAAATTCTTTTCACGCCCACGATTATGGATTCAGTGGTATTACCTGAATAATTTTTAAAGGTCAAAGATAATAGCAAATGTTCATTTCAGAGACATATATGATGTTTAGATAGTTGTTAAGAAAAAGGAGCTAAAATTGTACTAACCCTATTATCCTAATCCTAACAGTTCAAGTGCACTCACGACCATTGAGCTCATGTTATGGCATGGCATATGTTTTGCCAATGAGGTCATCAGCATTTTACGTTGGATTAGTGCTTTAGAAAAAAGGATAACAATGTAGTAATTAATCCTACATAGACAATTAATAATGATTCTTATGTCCTTCTTGTCATTTTCGTGATGTTGATGGGCCACATGTTATAGTAATACTTCATTCTTTGTCTTCCACTTAATCACTGTGGCATGGGTACGTGCAGAGATGGTTTCATATTAAACTCATCATTATATGATATGGCAACTTAAGACAAGCTTAATTTTACTAATTGAACTTAATTTGATTACACAACCCCTTAATAGTAAAGGGTTAAGAACAAAAATACACATAGGATTCTTCTCACGCAGCATGAAAATCATAGAAGCAACAAGCCAACAAAAAATACAGACCAATGCGCGAAGCAACTTCATTCTCTTTCCAGCTATCAATCATTTATTATTGTCACTCATCTACTACTAGTCGCACAACATATTTTTCTCTCACTCTCTTTTTCTTGAAGTTCTCGCCTTGTGCAGTTCTTCTCCACTTTCTCTTCTTGTTCCACGGCTAGCTGACATCCACTTTTACCTGAAAAAGATGAGGCGATCTCTGATGGTAAATTTTTCTCTCTTTTTTTTGGAGGAACTGAATAATGGTAATTTAATATAACATCTATGATACATAACTATCACTTTTTTAAACAGTCTTATTCATAGTTGACTTTTTAAAGTCAAACTTACTAATTTTTCAGCTTGATATTTTATCAAAATATAATAAGTCTGTGAATTTAAAAGCTTTAAGCCAAAATGTATAAAGTAAATCTTAGACAATATTTTTGAAAACAATCGGGAACATAATACGTTTTCAGAGGAAAAACAAAAATCATTTCATGATTGTACTAAACAGCAAGTCCATTAAGATGCACGGCATGTAGGTAGGTAAAAATGCATTTATGACCCGGTGTTATAGATCATATAGAGCAAGTTACTGCTTACTACTGAATGCCTCAGTTCACATGAAAATAGTTTATCAATGTAATCAAATGCAGTGGAGATTGGAGAATCTGCACTGTACCTTGTAATTATCCTCATTTAAGTAAATTCAACCTACTGGAGGTAAGGAGGAGGGGGAGAGCTGTAAGCATAGTGAGGAGGTGGTGAATGGTATACTGGTTTGGGTTCAGGGTGAGGGTGGGGGTGGGGGTGGGGGTGGGGGTAAGGGAGTGGGTGCGGGTGTGGGTGAGGGTGAGGGTGAGGGTGAGGCAATGGAGGAGACTTGTAGACCGGGGTTGGAGGAGGGTACTCGTGAACTGGTGGAGACTTGTAAATGGGGGTTGGAGGGGGGTACTCGTGAACTGGGGGAGATTTGTACACTGGAGGTGAGTAAACTGGTGGAGACTTGTAAATTGGGGTTGGAGGTGGGTATTCATGAACTGGTGGAGATTTGTAGATGGGAGGTGAGTAAACTGGAGGAGACTTGTATATGGGGGTTGGGGGTGGGTACTCGTGAATTGGTGGAGACTTGTAAACCGGAGGAGACTTATAAGGTGGGTATTCATGAACTGGTGGGGACTTGTAAACTGGAGGTGAGTAAACTGGAGGAGACTTATAAGGTGGGTACTCGTGAA
>JACYFF010020688.1:0-13715 GCA_017589665.1 Selenicereus undatus | reverse complement strand
GATCTAATCCTGACTATTTCAATTTCCAACTAGTTTTTTTTTTTTTTTGAATGATAAATATGATATACTTGAGATTATGTTAGATTCCTCTATACGTGAATCCAGCTATGCAAATGCAAATGCAAATGATAAAAAGCACGTAATCAATTATCCATATATCCATGCAAACTAATTAAAGGCATTTCATGTCAAGGACATTTTCAAATCAAGTCATGAAAATGACTTTGCTATTAATCTTTGGTTGCATTGTACATATATCTTTATTCTGATCTATTTTAACGGACATTGATGGTTTAGGTTATAATCACACTACTAAGAAACTGCTTTTTCCCGGCGGATTTTCCGACAGAAAATGACGTTTTTTCCATCGGAAAATCCAATGGACATGTTCCGTAGGAATAGGGTCCGTAGACCCACACCTTCCGACAGATAACGGATTCCGTCGGCCATGTCCCGACGGTCAGGGCGACAGCCTACCGACGGATTTTCAGGTGTCCGACGGACTCTACCGTCGGCATACCCGGTCAAAATGGCCACGAACGCCAGACTGACCGACAGAATCGCCATTTTCCGTCGGACAGTTCCGACGAAAAATGGCCACTCCGTCGGAACTGTTCGACTGAAAATGGTCATTCTGTCGGTCAGTCCGGCGTAACTGTCCGACGGAAAGCCATAATTCCGTCGGAAATTTTGGGAAAAATAAAAAAAAATAATTTCAAAAAGTAGTTCCCAAAATACAAATTTACAACCTGCATATACAAACTCAGGCCAACCATATATTGACCGAACCAAAACCACCACACGTGGTACACAAATCGCAACAAACATAACCACCATACGTGGTACACAATTCGCAACAAACGTAACCACCAGACGTGGTTACTCTCATTCAATAAGTATAAATAAATAACCACACCAAATGGACATTCTAATAGTAGGAAGTACAGTAATAAGAAACCAAAGCAATGCAACAAATGTAAGAAAGCGTAACTGTTCAAATGAGTATCGAGGAGGAAGGGGAGGATAGAGGGACATTCTAGTTGAAATAATCCCTATAGTCATGAGGGCGATCATCATACCCAAGGTTGGCGCTACCATCATCATCATCGTCGTCGTCACAGGGTTGCGGTTCAGGAGGAGGAGGTGGAGGAGGGACATAAGGAGCAGCGCGGCGGTGTTGTCGATGGCACACAGAAGGGCGTGGATGAGATCCAGACCCAGATGCTTGTTGAGCTCTCATAAACTCACGGAATGTATCTTTCAGACCAGATAATTCCGAAGTGAGTAAAGTCACTTTCTCTTCTAAGTGACAGTTTTTCTCCGCCATCGCACTAAGCTCGTTGTTCAGCTGGGTGATCGATGCTTGCACATTAGGGTCATGATCACGGTCCCGGGATGTCCCTATGGACTTCACCAGGTGCTTCAGTTTCACCCCTTCTGATCCTAGCCTATACACACAGCCCTTTTTGTTGTAGTTAGCTTGCACCCACAACTCGGTCTCGGATGGGACTTCAGTTGGTTCGGAGCTGGGATTTGTGGAAGATTGCGAGTTTCGAATGTGCTCCTATTTTAATTGGTGCTCCGTCTACAAAATCAGATTCAAAAAAATTACACATTCCAAACATAGCATTCAATCGTGAAGACACTGAGCTGATTTCTTAAGCAAGCCAGAAATCATGCAGGTGATTTACCCATCTTTTTTCAGATTTTTTGTCCACCCATTTTTTAGTCACGTCTACATGAGTGTCCTTAAAAAGTTCGAGGTCCGTAACCTCCCTATTAAGCTTCTTCTCCTATACAATAACAGAATACGTTAACGTACAGGATGATGGCTCTAATTGGATAAGGCGTTGGGAAAAATAAGTACAAGAAATAATGAACCAAGCACTTACCATGCATCTTTTGTGCTCAGTAAATGGGACCGAACTAGATCTATGCAAAGAAGGACCTAACCCGTCCTGCTCGCTGTTCTAGTTCTTCTTTACCTGGGAACTCATCTTCATTAATTTCTCGAAAGCCCAATATTCCTGCAGCGACTTCCAAGTGCTGTCAAACAACCACAACGGTTGCTTCCTCCTCTTCCTCAACTCCCCGAATGTGTCCCTCAATCCACTTGCCCCTTTCTCCTCGAAATTCCTTCGTATCTGGGTCTCATGCTCTGGAGCCCAATGGTAACGCTTCCGCATGAACACAATCACATGCCACAAAATGTAAATGATGCTAACAATATGAATATATATATAGATATATATGTATTTGCAGATAAATGTACAAAAATTTGGAAAAATTCTTACCTTAAACTCACTAAACCACAAGTCCCGCAGTTGTTTAGGCACTTTCCCCCATGTTGGCCATGGCTCAGGATATTGTCTCGTAAATATCCTTGTAATCTCTAACACAACATCGTACGGACAGAAACTTGCAAATTAAGAAAGAATGAACCCCCGTCAGAAATTGCAAATTGATAACACAGTTGGTAAGACATAATTACTTACTCTTTGCCGTCAGGTGTGATGAGTTGCTTGTTTGTGGTACTGCCATGGCTAGAAGCATGTTCACTTTGTTCCCGATTCCTTTCTACAGATTATTGTGGAATAATAGGTGGGTTAAGGATCATGTAGCTGCCAGACATGTGTACATGGGGGATGTTGGGTGTCATGTGCTGGCTGAAGTGTATGGATGGAATAGTGCGAGGGTCTGGGGTAATGGCGTGGGGAACCTCAGGGGTTTGATGTCCCTGATATTGCTCTTCTTGCTGATTGGTGGGGTCCTGTCGGTCTACTCCCCGAGAACGCCCACATCCGGCCCCAGGACCATGATGTGTACCTGACATCTTTGAGATAAATATACAAAGCTTAGTGATTAAATAATATAAGGGACAAATAATTAATTGCAGTTAAATTAACAGCAAATGTCGTGTGTGACCATAATTACAATGTCATAAGTGTCACACATACAATGTCATAAGTGTCTGAATTAACATAGAATACAATTTGGTTTTACGTCACAATCTACTCATTTATCATTATCACTTTCATTCAGAGTCTTCAGTATCGTCGTCAATATCATCTCACTCCTCCTCTTCACTTCTCTCAGCTGGAACGTCTTCGTTTACCTCCTCAATTTCTTCCTCTTCATTCAACAAAGTTGCAAGGAGCATGTTAGTTACTGGTGTCATGTGGGACACTTGTTCCTCTTGAAATGCAACTGGTAAAGTGAATTCATTATTCACTTTGTGTCTAGATTTGTTTGGTACGACAACCCACCAGTTAGCTTTATCTCTTATTCCATTTGGGTACCTCATGTACACCACCTGAATTGCGGAAGTAGCAAATATGAATGGATCATATTTTTTGTATCTTCTTGTTGCATTAACCTCAACGAAGGGACATAGTTTGGGGCTATGTGTTACTCGAGGGGTGTTATCAAACCAATCACACCTAAACGATGTACATTGTTTAAGTGGTTCTCCTAGATATTCAACACAAATAACTTCTTGAAGGATTCCATAATAACAATTCTCGAATCCACCTTCCCTGCTCCCTTTCACACGAACCCCACAATTGTAACTGTTTTTTCCTTCACACCTTTTCTGTGTATGAAATAAGAATCCATTCACCCTAAATGCAGACCAGGTTGTGACCTTCCTGTTGAGATCGTGAGTATTCTACCACAATAGGGGGGGTGAATTGTGGTGTCTGATTTTCGCGTTGTAAATAACAAACACCCTTGTGACTTGTTTGCAGAGGGTGTTCTCAATTATTGCAAATGCGAAAATCACCAAGATAAATGCGGAAAATAAAGCACACACAATTTTTTATGTGGAAAATACCTCTAGCCCAACTGAGGTGTGAAAAACCACGACCTACCTCGTGTAGGATTTAACCACTTCACTAAACCGGGCTTAACTCGTTACAAATGTAACACACCTTGTTACAACTTGCAACCACGTAACCTCCTTCTCTAAGACAGGTTGCACCACATCCAAATCTCACTAGATTGGACACGTCCAAAGTCCACACGACTAGGACACACTTTCTCACTTTCGACTGATCTGAGATCAAGGTCAACAAACACCTTACTGGGGGTGTTTCTTACTAAGCAGATGTAAGGTACAATGCGAATCCTATTATGCCAATATATTGAAAGCTCAGTTTAAACACAACTTGTGTAGGTTTTCTTTTCTCAAGTGTAGCTCGAAAAATTCTTCTCACTAGAAAACCATTTTTGAAATTTTCCTTTTTGCGTATGTTGTGTGTTTCTAGTTTTTCTCTTGCTTTGTTTTCTTGCTCCTTGTGGGAGTGAAAGAACTGAGATTTTATACACAAAAATCCAACGGTCAAGACCAAAAGAATCAGCTAAGTATGGAAAACAATTTTCAAGAAAAAATACTCCCCAACGGCTAGTGACAAGTTTTTCCCAAAGTATAAGGAATTTGTTATCTTAAGAGATAACCCTTATCTTCCCATAGCCGTGAAGAGAATTCAAAAAAAAGCAACCAGAAATCTTCAGCTTTTGAAACTTTATCATATCCGAAAATATAGACAAAGGGAATCTTTTAGTTTTGGCAAATCTCCCAAAACCTATTTTCGCAAATCTCCCATAATATTTTCAAGAAATATCCTTTCCAGAAAAATAGCAATCTTGGAGTTTAAAGAAAGTATTCTGGAGATCTTGGCCAACCGAAATGAGTTTTGAAAGATAACCGGGTATGGCCACTTCAGTTCAGAAACACCCTAGGCACCCTGTTTGCAGGGTTGTTCGCAACTGGTGTTCTGAAGCACTTCGCGCAAATACCGATTCAAAAGGTGTTTAAAAAGCGTTTTCAATATTGGCATATTGACAAGAGTCTAAATAAATAAAACTTATATACCCAAGACTTCTTGTTTTGAACCAGTCATCTTTTCCAAGATTTGTAGAGCTGCTGTGAACACCAAGTCCACCTTGTTTGCTGGGGTTGCTCTTTGCATTGCTAGAGATCAGGAACATGCCTTACAATCAACTGTCGAGATGGCGTTCTTGACTTAATAGAGAATCACCAAGTAAAACCTGTTTTAATGACTTGTTCTCACATGTAGCAAACCGGTTAACACAATGAAGATTATAAACACCAGTTAGGCCTGTTTGGAGATCGTGTTTGGAGCAACACTACTTGGACAAATTTTTACACTTGGATTTGTTATCATCAAAACTTAAATATAATAACTCAACAATTCCTCGAAGGCAGTTGAGCCAAATGGTACAGGTATAGCTGACGTTCGACATTGAACATTTGAACAATGTCAACCTACAAGTATTTATGTTTCAACTCATACGGTCGGGACCATTTGCTACAAATAAGTTCTGATGAATTAGTACAGTAATTTCCAACGCGGATGGCAAAATTTAAAAATCTTAATGCTTTTTTGAACCACCAAATAAACTCTGACTATATCAGTGCATCTAACTCCACATCTGTGAAATTTGGGTTTCCTTGTAATTTTTGTTGTTTGAATAGTCTGTACAAGTCATTATTCACTGATTACCACCATGTTTCAATTCATAAAATGCTATTCGTTCAATGCATGTAATGGATGAAAGGGGTACTTTTTTTGTAACATACGCGATGTACGGTTTAACTTCTTTACAATTCAACACAATATGAAGTTGTGCAGCGTTCATTTCTTCATCAGTTAGGTACCTCTGTGTCCGACTTCCCACAGCAGTACCTTTGGTTTCGAAAATTGACAAAATTGGCTCACCTTCTGGCTCCACATTGATTTCCTCATTTCGTCGACGTCTTGTGCGCATTGAAGGCACATTAGTGCCGAAGTAGAACGAGGAAAACTGTGATATCTCGAACACCATATATGCTTCGGCCATTGACCCCTCAGGGGATGTTTTATTTTTAATTTTCTTCTTCAGCCACCCAAAGTACCTACATTAAAATTTTATGAGTGTTTGAAGCACACTTTAGTTTTACATTTACATGTGTGACATAATTTTTCAAATGTATTTACCTTTGAAAAGGATACATCCATCGATATTGCGCTGGACCCCCAAGGTATGCTTCTTCTGCCAAATGCACAGGTAAGTGCTCCATGACATTGAAGAACCCAGGAGGGAAAACTCTCTCCAATTTGCAAAGGATGATGCGTATATTGCGTTGAATTTCTTGTAACCTATCAACCCGTAACACTGTTGAGCAAATGTTTTTGAAGTACTCACTTAACTCAACAAGTGGTTCAAGTACATCGTCTGGTAGCGCACGAAATGCTATTGGCATTAGCGTCTGCAAGAACACATGACAGTTATGACTCTTCACGTTTTGGAACTTTGCAGCCTTCATATCTACGCAATTCCCAAAGTTAGAAGAATAAGCACCAGGCATTGTAAGCTGTTGGGCCTACTCACATACCCCCTTCCTTTTGTCCAAAGAAAGGACGTACGAAGCCTTTAACTTCAGTGTCCTCCCGTTAACACCTCGTTCAACATTTAACTCGGGACGATCACACATGTCTACCATGTCCAACCTCGCCTTCACATCATCTTTTGTTTTTACCGGAACATCCATGACAGTGTTAATGGTGTTGTCGCAAAAGTTTTTCTTTATATGCATAACATCCAAGTTGTGATGTAGCAACTGGTCTTTCCAATAAGGTAAATCCCAGAAGATGCTTCTCTTGGTCCAGTTGTGAAGATTTTCCTTGAAACCCGGGATTACAAAATCTCCATCGGTGGTTACTTTTGGAAGACTACGCGCCTTATTCCACAATTCCTCGCCAGTTCTCCTGGATGGAGGGCCCTTTTTCACCACTTTTCCCTTACAAAACGCGGTGTGGTTTTTCCGAAACGCATGATGTCAAGGCAAGAATCAAGGGTGACAGTCAAACCATGATGCTTTGCCCCCATGTTTCAAATGTGTAGCCCTCAACTGATCCATACAAACAGGGCAACTCAAAACACCATGAGTGCTCTATCCAGATAACATTCTGAGCGCGGGGAAGTCATTCACTGTCCACATTAAGGCAGCTCTCATCAAGAAGTTCTGCCTCATGGAAATGTCATAAGTCAGGACACCATCTCACAGAGTTCGGAGCTCATCAATCAACGGTTGCAAGTACACATCTATTTTATTCTTTGGATTTGACGGCCCCGGTATAATGCAAGTCAAGAACATATATGGCGTTGTCATGCACATATCTGGATGAAGGTTGTAAGGTGTCACAACCACATGCCACATTGAATAAGAACGGCCAAATTATGAGAAAGGGCTAAACCCATCAGCACACAAACCAAGCCTCACATTACAAGGCTCAGAAGCAAAATCTGGGTATTTGCGATCAAAATGTTTCCACCCTTCCCCATCTGAAGGGTGACACAGAACACCATCCTCACGCCTATTGTTATAATGCCACCTCATGTGCTCAGCTGTGCTTCTTGAGGCATAAAGGCATTGCAACCTTGGTATCAAAGGGAAGTAGAACATTTTTGCATATGATTTTAACTTCTTCCTATTATCGCCTGACTTAATTGGCTTCCATCTTGGCAAATCACAAAACTTGCAATTTTCAAGGGCCGAATCTTCCTTAAAGTAAAGCATACATCCACCGCGGCAACAATCAATCATGTGCACATCTAAACCCAAACTTCAGACCTTCTTTTTCAACTCTGAGTAGCTTTGGGGCACACGATTGTCTGGCGGGCAACTCTCATGCAGTAACTGCATCACCTCATTCATACAATTCTGCGGCATATTGTAATCAGATTTGATACTCATCAACCTCACAGCATTGGACAACTCAGTTTGGTTTGAACATCCCTCCCACAAAGGCCTCTGAGTAATTTGAAGCATATCATAAAATGCCTGAGCTTCTGCATTTGGTTGCTCACTAACTTCAACCTCATTAGTAATAATGACATCGTTCACCATTGCTCCAACACGATCAACAAACAAGTTCGTGTTATCGAAATCCATAGGACTTGTTGGAGCCATGTTATCATACAAGTTTTGTTGGTTACTACTGCCAACATTTGCATATTCAGTTGGCTCTATCTCCCCATGAGATGTCTAATACCAATACCCCTTAACAAAGCTGTTTTGGTACAAGTGTAATTTAACATCATCAGGTTCCCTCTAAGCTCTGTTTTCACACTTGGCACAAGGACATCTATAATGCCCATTATTAATGAACTCTGTTTGACACCTTGCAAATTGATCAAACATTTCTACTCCTTCTAAGAACTCCTGCCTATAAGATTTTCTCCCTCACAGAAATCTTTCATACATCCACCTCCGATGGGATGGTCCACACATATTATCCACTGTTCATCATTGACAAAGTAAGCAGTACATTGGTTACTTTAATCATCGACGTATTTATCACATTTTAATTCGTATATAACTGAATGCATGATGGACTTATCATTAAACTATTTCGTCATACGTTACGATTAACACGATACCAACAAAAGCACATATATATTACGACAATGAAGTCAAGATATAAACATGTTTCAATGTCTGAAGTGGGAGCCCAAAGTTGTGACATGCACACCGACAATAATGACACTCACCGCAACAATAACGGATTTTTTCCCATTTCGTAATACGTTTTCTCTTACGACCCATTTCCTTCATATTAATAATCCACAAAAATCGTTCTCATTAACACACAAATTAAAATAACACCCTTCCCTCAAATCGTACATAACAAAATATATGCACAACTTTTTCACATTTAACGGAATAATATAACCTCATAGTTGCTTACTAATTGTTTTCTATCAATCCTCAATAATAAATACATTTCACAACTAATTATGTTCAATGTCTGTACAAACACATTCTTCACTTCACTATAATTAAGAACACCGATAAATTACTAATAATAGCACTTACCTAACAATTACATATTAATTTACACAAAATTTCAACATACACACACCATTATCAACAAATTAACACATATCACATAATCAATCCACTTTAATTTACCAAACCACTGTGACAATCCATACATTTTTAATTTTTCACAACAATCAATTTTCAAAAATCACTCAATATAAATCTACCAATCACTTATTACCACAAAACTATCAAAATTATCTCTTCAATTTCACAAATCTACAAAATATTTAGGTTTAAATATTTACTTCAAGGTAATGAAATTTATGGGCCACAAATGGCGGAGATGTTGAGGTCGGTCGATGGTAAAGAGGCGGAGGCGATGGCGGCGAAGTAGCGGTGGCGCCGCCGGTGGGAGGCACTAGAGTTGGGCAGCGGGGTTGGCGGTCGATGCTCACGACCAACGTAACGCCCACCAACAATGCGGCCGAAGGGGGTGGTCGACGGGCGGGGGCGGGGCACACGACGACGGCGACCAGCGGCAACCGGCGGGGGAGGGGCGAACGCGGGAGGCGACTTTGGAGGGGCGAAGAAGAGACAGCCCGTCGAACATAAATGTCCGACGGACGGTCCGGCAGACATGTCCGTCGGACCCTTCAGAAATGGTTAAAAAAAAAAGGACGCCAATTTTAAAAAATGGGCGTCCGACGGGTGTTTCGCCGGAATATCCGTTGGACGGTCCGGCGGATCCTTCAAAAATGGTAAAAAAAAAAAGCAGCCAATTTTAAAAAATGGGCGTCCGATAGGTGTGTCGCCGGAATATCCATCGGCCCAATCCGACGGATTGATGTCCGCCGGAAAATGCTCGTTTTTTAGTAGTGTCACACTTATGAATCAACTAAAAGTCATATCCTTTTAGATAGGTTCAATTCATATTGAGTTTGAGGCAGTTATCAAAATTAAAGGGGACGACTATTGCTAGCATAAATCATCTTTGAATCATAATTTTTGTACATTGCAGACTTTTCTATTGGCAATGCCTAACTTGGTTGATTTTCCGCGTGGGCGTTACAGGCAACCCTAAAAGGACGAAAAAGTAACGATAAGAAAAATGTTCCCAAAACGATTCTAGCATGTACTATCATTTTGAAACGCACCAAACAATTATCAGCATATATTATGATATATTATGTTAGGTGTATGTATATTCTATTCAGATTTGGTGTGTTTTTATGGAGTATTGTAAACAAGTCATACTTTTTTACGTTAGTCATTTTACCTATTTCTACAGATATACTAATTATCGGAAAAAAATACATTAGGTATTGAACTTGATTCACTTATTATTCTCGATCTATATGTAATTATATTATAGCTACTCTACCTTTTTTTTTTTAATAATTCATTTCCATTTAAACAAATACATAATTATTGCTCCAATAAAATAAAGAGAAAGGTTGAGTAAACGAGTTTATTTGCATATGCATGTCTGTCTCACATGTGCCCTCTAAAGTAAATAATGTCCAACAAGAATAAGCTCCTAAACTGTTTATTAAAGAAAAATTATTAGAAACATTGATGTTTTGTTTTTTATCAAAAATCATTGCAACGGGTTTTGAAAAGCCAATAACTCAAAGGGATACAAATTAGTTAAGGATGTTTCAAATAGAGCAATACAAATTTTATGTGCAAAACCGTGAAATTTAAATTGATTGGGTATTAAATGAGCATATATAAGCTCAAAAGAGGTTTCATTTAAAAAATCGACAACCGGTATGTAATTAAGTGTGCCCTAGATCTAGGGCTGTCAAACCGGTATTAAATGGGTCAATTTCGTGTCTGTTTTGAAAATAGCTTAAATTTGCTCAAAACTGAAAAATAACAAGTTTTAACACTAAATTGTGAAATCGTGTCGACTTCGGGGTCGAAATCGGTTTGGTTCGGGTCAAATTCGTGTTACTCTCAGTAAATTCGGGTCGGGTTATCGTGTCGGGTCAAACTTTGACAGTCCTACCTAGATCTATCTTAATGTTGAATGATCGATTAAGTATTGCTCCTTTCACATATGGGCTGTTAACAAGCTATCCCAAAAAAATAATAATTAATTGGTATACAAGGTGAAGAAACTTTCTAAGCTTGACGAATTTTATACTTATGTTAAGACCTTTTATTTAATCACTATGATGACATATATTATATATATCCAGTATTCCAAGAACACCGAGGATCCTATTGAGAAAGCACTATTTAAATGGTCTAGCTTTCATGTCATGGAGATTATTCCATAGAAGACACAGAGCTTTTAAAACGAAGGATGGAGTGGACGGAAGGTGGCCCGACAGCGTAAGTTATTTTTTGGTTATAAGATAAAGAAATATATAGAATTGAGTTTACGTTCAGCAAAATTATGTATACAAAGATAATTTATGTTTTTAAATCATACTGTTATGTTTTCAAATTGAAAAAAAAATGGTAGAATCAAATCATGGAAGCATATTGCAGCTTTTTTATAAGTTGTAATATGCTTCCATGATTTGATTATACCATTTTTTTCAATTTTAAAACATAATAGTATGATTTTAAAACATAAATCATTTTTTTTATACATAATTTGTCACATTTTTAAAATACGGATATCATATGTACTCATGGATGAGGTTGATGCAATTAGGGTATCACTTAATATTTTGTCGGCGTAGCCAACGAATATTTAAGGTTAGCAATTCATAATTAAGTGTAATCATTGAAAAATTTATAGTCATAAATCATAAAACATGTTAATTTATGATAAGATATGACATTTAAGAGTGTCTTGCAATAAAACATATGTCACTACTCTTACTTTTAATATTACTGCTCCCCAAATTATTCGATTGAATTCATGGCTCCCCTTTAGTGCAAGTTCCCCTAAGAGAGGGTCTTAAAGGAAAATTCGCCACCACATTCAATATAGTTAGTTTTGAAACTTTGTCAGATAACAGGGGACCTCAAAATGTCTCAGCATTGAATGATGCATGGAGCTATTTCTAACAAGAGTTTCTTAATAAAAGAAGTTCCGTCATGCTAAATTCTTTTCACGCCCACGATTATGGATTCAGTGGTATTACCTGAATAATTTTTAAAGGTCAAAGATAATAGCAAATGTTCATTTCAGAGACATATATGATGTTTAGATAGTTGTTAAGAAAAAGGAGCTAAAATTGTACTAACCCTATTATCCTAATCCTAACAGTTCAAGTGCACTCACGACCATTGAGCTCATGTTATGGCATGGCATATGTTTTGCCAATGAGGTCATCAGCATTTTACGTTGGATTAGTGCTTTAGAAAAAAGGATAACAATGTAGTAATTAATCCTACATAGACAATTAATAATGATTCTTATGTCCTTCTTGTCATTTTCGTGATGTTGATGGGCCACATGTTATAGTAATACTTCATTCTTTGTCTTCCACTTAATCACTGTGGCATGGGTACGTGCAGAGATGGTTTCATATTAAACTCATCATTATATGATATGGCAACTTAAGACAAGCTTAATTTTACTAATTGAACTTAATTTGATTACACAACCCCTTAATAGTAAAGGGTTAAGAACAAAAATACACATAGGATTCTTCTCACGCAGCATGAAAATCATAGAAGCAACAAGCCAACAAAAAATACAGACCAATGCGCGAAGCAACTTCATTCTCTTTCCAGCTATCAATCATTTATTATTGTCACTCATCTACTACTAGTCGCACAACATATTTTTCTCTCACTCTCTTTTTCTTGAAGTTCTCGCCTTGTGCAGTTCTTCTCCACTTTCTCTTCTTGTTCCACGGCTAGCTGACATCCACTTTTACCTGAAAAAGATGAGGCGATCTCTGATGGTAAATTTTTCTCTCTTTTTTTTTGGAGGAACTGAATAATGGTAATTTAATATAACATCTATGATACATAACTATCACTTTTTTAAACAGTCTTATTCATAGTTGACTTTTTAAAGTCAAACTTACTAATTTTTCAGCTTGATATTTTATCAAAATATAATAAGTCTGTGAATTTAAAAGCTTTAAGCCAAAATGTATAAAGTAAATCTTAGACAATATTTTTGAAAACAATCGGGAACATAATACGTTTTCAGAGGAAAAACAAAAATCATTTCATGATTGTACTAAACAGCAAGTCCATTAAGATGCACGGCATGTAGGTAGGTAAAAATGCATTTATGACCCGGTGTTATAGATCATATAGAGCAAGTTACTGCTTACTACTGAATGCCTCAGTTCACATGAAAATAGTTTATCAATGTAATCAAATGCAGTGGAGATTGGAGAATCTGCACTGTACCTTGTAATTATCCTCATTTAAGTAAATTCAACCTACTGGAGGTAAGGAGGAGGGGGAGAGCTGTAAGCATAGTGAGGAGGTGGTGAATGGTATACTGGTTTGGGTTCAGGGTGAGGGTGGGGGTGGGGGTGGGGGTGGGGGTAAGGGAGTGGGTGCGGGTGTGGGTGAGGGTGAGGGTGAGGGTGAGGCAATGGAGGAGACTTGTAGACCGGGGTTGGAGGAGGGTACTCGTGAACTGGTGGAGACTTGTAAATGGGGGTTGGAGGGGGGTACTCGTGAACTGGGGGAGATTTGTACACTGGAGGTGAGTAAACTGGTGGAGACTTGTAAATTGGGGTTGGAGGTGGGTATTCATGAACTGGTGGAGATTTGTAGATGGGAGGTGAGTAAACTGGAGGAGACTTGTATATGGGGGTGGGGGGGGGGTACTCGTGAATTGGTGGAGACTTGTAAACCGGAGGAGACTTATAAGGTGGGTATTCATGAACTGGTGGGGACTTGTAAACTGGAGGTGAGTAAACTGGAGGAGACTTATAAGGTGGGTACTCGTGAA
>JACYFF010020687.1:0-10448 GCA_017589665.1 Selenicereus undatus | reverse complement strand
TCTAAGTTGAGTTACTTGTTCTAGATCCAAACTTCATTGTTTTTTTTCTAGATTTGACTCATCTTTGATGGAAGTTACGAGATATAGTATGTTAACAGCAACGAAAAAATAAATTAAAAGAAAATTAATGTGAAACCCTAAATAAACCAAAAAATTGAATGATTTTTGATAAATTTTTTTTTTAAAAAAACTGAATGATTGGAAAGAAAAGGGGTCACTCATGAACTGATAATCCAAGAAAATTAAAAAAACCCGAACCAGAAACTCGAAAAACCAGTTAACTTATTTGACCGAACCGAAAAACATTTTGTGGTTTAAAATGAGTAAAATAAACATAATTATTTATAAAATAACCAAATTAAAAACAAAAATTAAAAATTTTTGGAAGTTACCTCAAATTGGGATTTGGGACTTATGAGGAAAGTTGAGGAGGATGAAAGGGTAAAACTCAAAAACAAAAAACATAGAAGGTAGACCATGGAAAGAGAGTTGAACCTGTGACCTTTGCAACGAGTAAGAAGCAACCAACCACCATGCCAACCACACATATGTTGAACTTGAATGTATGTGAGCTAGTTAATATACATCTATCTTTTTTTTAGAAAAATATTTCATATTTAATTTTTTTTTTTCAAAAAACTGGAGGGTGAATTGACCCCTTGCTCAAATGTGACTCTGCCCTTGGTTTTTGCATGCGTGCCGAGTTAAGTTGATGTTTGTTCATGCTAAGAAAGTAATAGCAAACAGAAGGGCAGAAGAAGGGGGGGGGGGGCTGGGCCATGTTGATTTGTTGCGTATGAAATTCACATTGAAGAGTGGCAAGTGCAAATTGGAGTCCATTTTCCAGGTCCTCACGCAGCATTTATGGCCTACGCCTCCCAGTTGGCTCTTTCTTCGCCAACCCCAACGACAGCCACAACCCCAGAAACACCTTGTAATAACTCATGACCTCATTTGCTCCTTTGCCTTCTCTCCTTTATTCCTCCGCTGTCCAGGGCCGCCTCCATTATTCCTCAGCTGTCCATAGCCTTTCTCTCTTTCCTCCCCTCTTCCCCCCTGTTTGTGTCTCAGATCTAGAGCGGTTGTAGAGATTGGTAAACCCAACGGAATCCTTTTCGATCGAATCTGAATCTGAATCTGAAGTAGACTTGGAAACATATGAGATTGGTGCAAGGCTTGAGATGTTTTGTTTCTGTTATTGCTAGTAAGTCTCGATTCTTCATATCTGACTTTTGGAGGCTTCATATCTGACCCTTGTTTTAGGTTTTAGGCCTTACTTTTATATCTTCGACAATATGTATGTGATCTAACTTGAGTTATATTTTCTAGACCCAAAATTTATTGTTTTTTTTCTAGATTTTACTCACCTTTGATGAAAGTTACAAGAGATAGTATGCAAACAGCAACGAAGAAAAAAATTGTTAAAACCTAAACCAAAAAATTGAATGATTGTTGATCAAAGAACATTCAGTGCCATGAAATGATAGAAGTGCAGAGGCAAATATCAGGCCTCAATTTCCAGGATAGGAACTTGAGGCAAATATAGTATGTCCAGCACGCATAATTCCAGGGTGCCCGGGTGTCTCTGCACTCTCAACTACCTGCACCTTACACCCGACCACCGCACCCATGCAGTTTCAGCTCCATACCCTTTCCACCAAATCAGTTACTACTAAGCCACAGTGATGTTCATATTTGGGTTTAGATCGCCTTGCCCTGTTTATGCTTGCTTTGTATCTGGGATCATACCTTCTTTTTGTATAACATATTTTACAAGATACATGGGGGTTTTTGTCTGTGAAAGAGGGTGTGCATTGAAAAATGAAATCCTTGGTATTTACAAGTTTAGAATGCGAATGTCTAATTAATTGATGACTAAGTTGTATAAGTTGGTGCTAATTATTGGAGTTGGGGGGGGGGGTTGTTTGTAATTGGATGAATGAATGGATGTTGGAGAACTTGAGAAAATGACTGAATAATTGGTGGGGGTGTAAATATGTAATTGGATGAAATATTAATTAAATGTATTACATAATACTCATTACTAAGAAAAACACACAAATATACTATACATAATAGTGATTAACACACACATTAGTATAATATTAAATCTATTTTATTTTATTTTTTTTCCACCGTTCACTTGCTAAAGAAAAGGAAAACATTTGTTGTTTCCAGCTTTCTTTTTACCTTTCTTCTTTCGATGCCCCTTCTCTTGTTTGTTCTCGAGGATGGAAGCCTGTGCTTGCTTGTGGATCTCCTTTTTACATCTTTTTGTGTGGTTAAGAAACTTCTGATTAGTCTCGAACGAGTCCCCACATTGCTCGCAGTATTTCTTTTGCTGCTGATCCATTCTGTTTTTTTTTCACTTTTTACTCTCTGTTTTGAGTGGAAATTTCTCCGTAGGAGTTAATTGTTTCAAAAAAAACATTGGTTTTTATAGTGTGGATTTTTAGATTTTACCTTTTTTTTTTAAATAGAGAACCTATCAGCAAGTATTTCCGTTCCTGTGTGTTTTAACCCTGAAAGCTTATGGTTGAGCTCTTGGAGACACAGATTGATGACATGCGAAAGATCTTAGCCATAGAATTTATTTTCATATGGAGGGCTCTGATTTTCTTTACTGTATTTACTATTTAGGCGTTTGTGTTTGTTGTGTGTCTGTATATTATGTTCTTCAAGGGAAACACAAACACACTTACAAGTATCTTTCATTCAATGTTGAGATGATGCATCTTGATTCAAAGGTCACCTAGCTTATTTTAATCCCAATTTTTTGTTTCTTTCTTTAGCAAATGTTTTTCTTTTGTCTCTTGAATTGAGCTTATGTTGTTCAATTTAATTTTCTAAATGGAATTGAGCTTATTTATGCTGTATTAAATTTGTTTATAGTGTGTTATAAAATTATTTATATTGAACTGAACTGTTCATCACTGATTAAACTTAATTATACTTATTTGTGCTGAAGTGAAGTAATATTCTAAAGAAACTAATTCAAAGGAACAAGATCTTACGTATAATTTGATAATAATGACTCGGTTAAAGTAAGAAAAGGTAAAATTAATTTCAGTTTCTCATCTTCTTTTATGGAAAAGGTATGTGTATATGCAATTATCTTAGTTATACTCGCAATCATCTTAGTTATACTTACTATATGCCCTACTCCCCAAAAAAAAAGAAAAAGAAAGTAAGAACAAAAAATACTTGGGCCTAATTCATGATCCATTCCCAACCATTCATGATGAGACTTGTAAGCTTACTCGGTCCAGTAAGTTTGCCCTCAGTTTGTCCAACAAGTTGCAGTCCGTACTTGTTACACACATTTCATGTTACCCCACATAGGCTAAGTGGAGGTCGGGCTAAATCAGGTTGCGCTATGCTGGACCTGGTTTTGGGTCAAATGATAGGGTGCACACCAGTTTCAGGTTGGTTAGTTTGCTTTCATTGGTTTCACACCGTGCTCCCATTTATCTCAATCGGCAGTTACACTTGCGCACAAGATTTTCATGAACCCAGCTCAGATAAGATTAGGACTGGATGATGGTGGTGGTGATGGTGGTGAAGTACAAAAGAATAGCCATGTACAAAAGAACTTCCGCGATATCAAAATTCTATCCTGGAAAGTAGCATGGCAGAGTAGAGAACTTGCTGCAAGTCATCCACCTATCATATAGTAAGCTCAAATAATACATATAGAAGCAGAACGTTATCAGCTGTATCCATGGTTGGCACTATAGATCAAATTAAAATGTTTCACATCTTGGTAGGAACACATTAACCATCTTACAATGACAATTGCGGGGTTTGTCCAATTGCGTTAATTATTCTTACTTGGAGCCTCCTTTGCTGCTGCAGCGGCATTGTTGGTTACATTGCCTCTCTATAAATCATGTTTCAGAGGATGAAGAACCACAAACCAGCCACATTGGGCTGGGCTACTTTAAGATCCCAAAAAAGTATTGCCATATTTACCTTGGCATTCGGTGTTAGATCGCAAAGGATTTTTCCTATTTTCTGAAAAGACATGCAACAGACATTAAAAATTATTGTCACCTAATGATCAGAATGATAAGAGGGTAAGGCAAACATTTCTTACAGTTGCACGCTGCATCATTGAATGGGTTGCTATGCATTTGTCAAAGTTGATCTAGCCACCTGACAGGATTGAAGGTCAGGTGTCGATAAACATACCTCATAGTAATCATCTTACACCAGACAAGGAGATGACAGAATCCTAACATTGCGTAAAAATGCCACCAAGTAGAATCACATTTGACTATTTTGCTATTCGCGAGGTAATCTAAGCCAGTTGTATACTATAGATGACAGGGACTAAGAACCCTTGACGCAATAGCTCATGAACTTGGATCACATACACCTCTACTTACAGAAAGGCAGGTCATAGACATATCAGATATAACTAACATACATATGTTCACAACCGGGGGACCCTCAGAAAAGAACACAAACACTTATTCTCAGAGTATGATGAGGCCATCCCATGCATGGCACTGCCACTCATTCTGACTTGGTCGGAGATGGGTTAAAAAAAAAAAAAAGGCAGGAGAGTGAACCTTCAAGAGAATGAATTGAGCAGATACTACCACAAAGAAGCATGCCTGGATGCGATCACATGTGGTGAAGCCTGGGTAATGATAATGCACTTAGAGCAGTTGAGTCTTCCACAAATCAGAATTTAATGGGAACTCAAATCGTAAGGCAGGCAAAAAGAATGCTGAAATATTACACGAAATAGTACTTTCACCGGGGGGGAGGGGGGAGCTGGCCTCACATGTTGGGGAAACAGAAGACACTAAAATTGTCACCAAAAAGGCATAGTTCAAATCCAACATTCAAATTGCGCATGATTAAAGTGGTGGAAACGCAGCTTTATCTTTGTCTGGGTCACATTTTAAACAATGGTCGAGATATGAAAACAAGTTTAATGAACGTGGTAGTCCCAAACCGAGCAGTTCTAGGACAAGTTATGTGGAAAGCAAACGTAAGGAGGACGTGGTTGACATAGAAAGTGAAGTCAAAATTCATGCTCAGTCTATGCTAAAAATAGCAGAGTTCAGATTGTGCGGGTTGATAATCAAGGGCAGATGGGAGATTCATGATATCATCAGGGGCGTAGTAGCAGAAATCAAAAAACAAAAAAAAAAAACCTTAGATCATGTAAAAGATTTTTTCCCTCTTTAAGAAACTTAGAACATATCTCTTGATAGGACTTGCCGATCTTGGGGAACTTTTGTGAACTCTGAAGAGCGCGCCCCTTTGAGCATGTAATTGTCTGAAGCAAAGTACTGGCAAATTTTCCATGAAAAACTTCGTCTCTTCAGGAATTCAACTGCTTTTTTATGAATTGTATAGTTTCAATCAACTACTTCACTTTTAGATGTTACTAGCGTTTTCTGAATTTTATGCATGCAAGGACCTAATGAGCATTTTTATGTACGCAATCATGTACAGGACATGGTGATTTTTGTTCCAGCCTCTTAACGTTGCTGTCACCAGAAAATGTATATAAAACACCACTATTTTAAGATGAGACATTTGAAATCAACATTGTTTTTCGACAAAATCAAATTCACACATATGTGACAGCTAGATATATATAGCATGTTGAATCTTCCTTATACAACAAACAATGAACACTTAGCCTGTCATTTACTCTCTCTATCATGCAAACATTCAATCCCATTATCAACTTATAAAACCTCAAGTGGGACCTCAATACTTCATTCGGCAGCACGTAATGCATCAACAAGAAGCTCCATGAACATAGAGCATTCTACACTAAATGCACCCACCTCCCTAAAAAAAGGAAAAGAAAAAACAACCTCCACCCCCCCAAAAATCCACTCACCTCATCAAACCCTATGAACGGACTAGTCGAAATTTCATATCACCAACATGTGCTATTTTTTTTAGCACAATATTGGAAATTTATACTAGGCTACTTCTCCGTGCAACTCCTTAGGATAGCAACAAGGACCAAAGTGTCACCACATTTATGCCTATATATAGTTTCCATGAAAATGTTAATCACAAAATTGGCTTCTAGATTGCAGTAAACTGATGCATTACTAGTTCGTATTTCCTCAATGAGCTCATCGCCACCAACAATATCAGCTCCTGCAGCTCTGGCTTCATCAGCTGCAGCCCCATCAGCAAAAACAGCTGCTTTGAAAATCTAGAGAAGAAATTAAGTTTTTAAAAATCGGCAAACCGTTTAATAACCAACTATGGAGTGACTAAAATGAGCAGCTGAGTCTTATACTTGCAAGATACCTTGCCAGTGCCATGAGGTAGAACAACAGCACCACTGACACCCTGCAGTTCAAATAACATATATCAGTCACAGTTTAGCACATCACTTGACAAGCTGAAACAGAAAGAAAAATGTCCAGCAAAAGAAATTCACAATATGGCAAGTTACACCTGACAAATCAGAGCTAGCTCCAATTATACATGTTTTTGGGGAACATGGCTCTACCTGGGTGGAATAATACTTCTCAAAAATTCTCCACAATGACCTATTCCCGTTTTTGCTCAGTAATTCAATCGTGAGAGATGCATACATTCGTGCACTCCAATATCTCCCACTCTAGAGGTTTCATAGAGATATTGTAGATCATACTAACATTTATTGAGAAACTAAGCTTTCTTTTGTCCAAGGGATGAACTTCATGGGCATTGATTATAAATTTTTGGCCTTCTTTTCCATTTTAAAAGAAACCACAAATGCAGTGATTACTGATCCCTTTTCTTTTTTCCTGTCAGAACACATTTAGAAACCTATAAATTATCCCTAAACAAAGATCAAACCTTAGTAGAAATGGGACATATGCAAATGAAAGCTTCTTTGTGATCACTAGCAACCCTTTTGCGTGGATTGGGGGGGGGGGGGGAGCAGAGAGAGGATTTGGCAGGAAGTGAAATATCAAAGGTAGAAAATTTAGAGCAAAACTCTCCATATGATGGGACAAACTACTTAAGGATTTGGGTGCAGAAGCCAGAAGTTAGCTTCACAACACATTACCTCAATCAAAAAGAATCATCACCCCCTCCCCCTCGTCCCTTTTCTCTTCAAAAGAAAAAAAGCAAAATTTTAAATGCATCTTGTCAATATTTATAATACAATTGGAGCCTTTCAGGAGACCTATATTGTTCTTAGATTTAAAATCCATTAACCAAAAAGCCAAACAATGAATTATTGGATCATTATATTTCATCTCAATAGGAAAGGACTTTAGTATCACAATACCAAATCACTTCGGCGTCGATCAATGCCCAAATTAACATGTGCTTCCACAGATTTCCCAGACGATAGCCAAGAAAATTTACGTGAAGAGTGCTGGGGCAATCGAGCAATGTAAAGTGGTGTAAGTTCATTTGGATGAGTCAGGAGGAGGCAAATGTACATAGAATTTTGGGTATCTATTTATTTATTTAGCAACATTCAAGGCACGGATCGTATTTCAAATTTTCAATACATGCTTGTAGTCTGTGAACCTAGTCAGTCTGTGCCACAGCTAGCTGATAATAGCCACAGCCACAGGTATTCAAAATTGCACTCTGACGAATTACATAATGATATAGGTTTACACTACAGAAAAAATCGGGTTTGTTTAAAATTGCATTCTTCATCAGAAATTAACAAAAGAAATGGGGGTGTGAAGTAAGGTAAAAATTCAGCCTGCATGAATATATAATCTGTAATTCTTTAGTCGAAAAGTTATACCTGTAGTTCTTCTTTTAACATAGTTTTGGATCTAATAACAATTCAGCCATAGTTTTGTCCCACTATTAACATTGCAGTTGCCTGGCTTGGTCAAAGGCATACACTTGATCCAAGTGCACTTAACTAGGTTTTGTTCGCGAATTGGCAGAGCAAGTCTCTTGTGTTCTCAAATGAAACAAATCTAGTCTAGAATCAGGCAAACCTACTGTTGATTCTACATGTTGAATCTTGCGACCATCATTAGCATTAACTGTGCGGGTGATTAATAATTATTTTAGGATGATTTTTTAATTTAAGTTTTGATTGTCATTGTTAAACCATTTGGCCATGATTTTAGACATCAACTAAATTATTTGTTATAGACTGATTTTGAAATTCACCCACTTAAATGTATGTCTCAATATTTCTCGAGTCTCGATTGAGGTTCCTCCACGCAAAATCTCTTGCAACTAATATTGTTGTAATTGGATCATAGGGCATCACATAATAATCCTCATGGTCTTTGAAGAATAGCTGGTATGATGGTTATTGGACAACAGCATGCACTGTGGTCCAAAAAGTCCAAATCAGTAATACTCGTCTTGGCAATTAGCTATAATTAATAAAGCTAACTTTCTAATAAGATTGTATGAACATTATACTCAATAGTTTGGACATAAAGTATTGACTACTCTTTTTCAGATCCTCTTATAGTATATCCTTAATGCAAAAATGAACCTCCTAAAAAAACGGTAGTGCATGGTAAAATAGCATTTAGGTAACAAATGTACCGTAATTTCATGCACCCGAAGAACTCATCCAAGTTACATACAGCTAACTTAGCTGGTTTACTAAATGTCAAACAATGGCTAGTTATTGTTCGCTGTTTATCCTCGTAATACTTTGAAGGGGGGGGGGGGGAGGACAATGCTACTGTATTTTTTTCTCCAATTATCATTAAGCCGAAAGGCCAAAATCATACACCAAAACTCACAAAGACATCTCCATGTGCAAACATAAATACCACCCACCCATGAGGTCTTAGCCTAGTGGTAAAGACTAAGGTCCTGGGTATATTAGATTCCAGGTTTGATTCCCTCCTCTCCTATTGTATTGTGATTGTATTGTATTTGCCTTTGTGACTCCTACGGATCAAAGAAAGAAAAAACATAAATACCACCCACTATAGCCATACTGACCTATAGTGAGACAAAACTAGGACTTCGCAGGACAATAAAAGCTATCTTGGGAGCATGCCTACAAGAGCTAATAAACCTAATATGTCCGGCTACTACTATGACCAAGTCCTAAGTATTTAGTCTTTTAGCATTACTGCAATGCTCCTCTCAGTTCTCAGGCTTCCGCCTCTGCCCATAGTACAGCATCTTAAGAACCCAAAACCTGTGTAAGTTTGCAACTCCTTATGTGAAGGGAACCCTTTTGATTTTAAATACAATCAGCTTCAGGGCAAAACAACAAATTCGTGACCATGCACTCTGTTTGGGCCCTTTGGGGTTCTGAAAGATACACAGCTTGTTTTAGGGTTTTATTTCAATTTTAATGATAATGATACTGTGAGTTTGAATTTTTCTAAAAAAATTAAAGAAAACAAAAGAAAATTATGACATGGCGGTGTTGTACATTTCATGTCTGAACTGTGTGTGTAAATATTAAAAGTAACTTCTCTTTTTGTTCCACGTAATTCAAAGCAGTCTTTCCAACTGCAATGGAACATTTTCGTCAATTTTCCAATCAAGAATACAAGATAACCACACACAAACCAGAATAACAAGACTTACGAGAGAGATCACAAATGAAAGCAAACACAAAATCAAGTCTATTGAGAAATTATGTACATAAATTTCCCTGAAATGATTTTAAAGGAAAGTTCTGGTAAGTCTTTCTGTGCTCTCACAATCAATCAATGAAAGGAATTCAGGGGCCAGAGAGAGAATCAAGATGAGCTTCAACGCCATTGTTGGCCTTGATAGGTCTGGATGACCTCCTCAGTTGCCACTGACCATAGCTTTGCTATGTCATCCAATGAAGGGAGAAAAAACAGAGAATTAGTTTCTCATCATTAAAGTCTAGTCTAGCAGAAGGACATATGAACATAAGTCCAAGTCTCACAGTACCAAAGGACACTGCCGAATGTCACTATGCCCCAAGTGCAGCGAACCTAACATCACTACTTCAAGAATATGGTGACTTGAATTTCAAATTTTTCAGAAGTATCCGTACGTCGAATTTCTTCCCCTCCAAATTCCATATCTGATCCAAGCATCTAGATTATCCAAGTCAATATTGTTGATGAGCGCTGGCGTTAGGGTGTAACCTCGCGCAAGTGGTTTAATCACCCTACGTCTGCCTCATCAACAATATTGACTTGGATAATCTGAGCCTCACTGGCTACACAGATTAGGTACCTTCAACAATCCTCTTTTACTAACTGCGAAGTGTCATTATAAATCTGAGCCTCAACAAGCAAGGTGACAAGGTCCATATCCAATCCTAATAGACAAGCTGACATCTAAACCTTAAATAAAGCCTAGCAGTAGCTTAAAGCCTTAGAATAGCCAAGTATGGACTTGAGCCTTGGACGAGAGACTATATATGCTCAAACCTTAGGCAACTCCTGCTCAAGCTTGAATCTGCTGAGCTCGTTGGGCCAGCCAAGCCTGAGCCCGAATGCAAACTCACAAGCCGAGCTTCGAGTTTGGCT
>JACYFF010020686.1:0-10441 GCA_017589665.1 Selenicereus undatus | reverse complement strand
TCTAAGTTGAGTTACTTGTTCTAGATCCAAACTTCATTGTTTTTTTTTCTAGATTTGACTCATCTTTGATGGAAGTTACGAGATATAGTATGTTAACAGCAACGAAAAAATAAATTAAAAGAAGATTAATGTGAAACCCTAAATAAACCAAAAAATTGAATGATTTTTGATAAATTTTTTTTTTAAAAAAACTGAATGATTGGAAAGAAAAGGGGTCACTCATGAACTGATAATCCAAGAAAATTAAAAAAACCCGAACCAGAAACTCGAAAAACCAGTTAACTTATTTGACCGAACCGAAAAACATTTTGTGGTTTAAAATGAGTAAAATAAACATAATTATTTATAAAATAACCAAATTAAAAACAAAAATTAAAAATTTTTGGAAGTTACCTCAAATTGGGATTTGGGACTTATGAGGAAAGTTGAGGAGGATGAAAGGGTAAAACTCAAAAACAAAAAACATAGAAGGTAGACCATGGAAAGAGAGTTGAACCTGTGACCTTTGCAACGAGTAAGAAGCAACCAACCACCATGCCAACCACACATATGTTGAACTTGAATGTATGTGAGCTAGTTAATATACATCTATCTTTTTTTTGGAAAAATATTTCATATTTAATTTTTTTTTTCAAAAAACTGGAGGGTGAATTGACCCCTTGCTCAAATGTGACTCTGCCCTTGGTTTTTGCATGCGTGCCGAGTTAAGTTGATGTTTGTTCATGCTAAGAAAGTAATAGCAAACAGAAGGGCAGAAGAAGGGGGGGGGGGGGCTGGGCCATGTTGATTTGTTGCGTATGAAATTCACATTGAAGAGTGGCAAGTGCAAATTGGAGTCCATTTTCCAGGTCCTCACGCAGCATTTATGGCCTACGCCTCCCAGTTGGCTCTTTCTTCGCCAACCCCAACGACAGCCACAACCCCAGAAACACCTTGTAATAACTCATGACCTCATTTGCTCCTTTGCCTTCTCTCCTTTATTCCTCCGCTGTCCAGGGCCGCCTCCATTATTCCTCAGCTGTCCATAGCCTTTCTCTCTTTCCTCCCCTCTTCCCCCCTGTTTGTGTCTCAGATCTAGAGCGGTTGTAGAGATTGGTAAACCCAACGGAATCCTTTTCGATCGAATCTGAATCTGAATCTGAAGTAGACTTGGAAACATATGAGATTGGTGCAAGGCTTGAGATGTTTTGTTTCTGTTATTGCTAGTAAGTCTCGATTCTTCATATCTGACTTTTGGAGGCTTCATATCTGACCCTTGTTTTAGGTTTTAGGCCTTACTTTTATATCTTCGACAATATGTATGTGATCTAACTTGAGTTATATTTTCTAGACCCAAAATTTATTGTTTTTTTTTCTAGATTTTACTCACCTTTGATGAAAGTTACAAGAGATAGTATGCAAACAGCAACGAAGAAAAAAATTGTTAAAACCTAAACCAAAAAATTGAATGATTGTTGATCAAAGAACATTCAGTGCCATGAAATGATAGAAGTGCAGAGGCAAATATCAGGCCTCAATTTCCAGGATAGGAACTTGAGGCAAATATAGTATGTCCAGCACGCATAATTCCAGGGTGCCCGGGTGTCTCTGCACTCTCAACTACCTGCACCTTACACCCGACCACCGCACCCATGTAGTTTCAGCTCCATACCCTTTCCACCAAATCAGTTACTACTAAGCCACAGTGATGTTCATATTTGGGTTTAGATCGCCTTGCCCTGTTTATGCTTGCTTTGTATCTGGGATCATACCTTCTTTTTGTATAACATATTTTACAAGATACATGGGGGTTTTTGTCTGTGAAAGAGGGTGTGCATTGAAAAATGAAATCCTTGGTATTTACAAGTTTAGAATGCGAATGTCTAATTAATTGATGACTAAGTTGTATAAGTTGGTGCTAATTATTGGAGTTGGGGGGGGGGGTTGTTTGTAATTGGATGAATGAATGGATGTTGGAGAACTTGAGAAAATGACTGAATAATTGGTGGGGGTGTAAATATGTAATTGGATGAAATATTAATTAAATGTATTACATAATACTCATTACTAAGAAAAACACACAAATATACTATACATAATAGTGATTAACACACACATTAGTATAATATTAAATCTATTTTATTTTATTTTTTTTCCACCGTTCACTTGCTAAAGAAAAGGAAAACATTTGTTGTTTCCAGCTTTCTTTTTACCTTTCTTCTTTCGATGCCCCTTCTCTTGTTTGTTCTCGAGGATGGAAGCCTGTGCTTGCTTGTGGATCTCCTTTTTACATCTTTTTGTGTGGTTAAGAAACTTCTGATTAGTCTCGAACGATTCCCAACATTGCTCGCAGTATTTCTTTTGCTGCTGATCCATTCTGTTTTTTTTTCACTTTTTACTCTCTGTTTTGAGTGGAAATTTCTCCGTAGGAGTTAATTGTTTCAAAAAAAACATTGGTTTTTATAGTGTGGATTTTTAGATTTTACCTTTTTTTTTTAAATAGAGAACCTATCAGCAAGTATTTCCGTTCCTGTGTGTTTTAACCCTGAAAGCTTATGGTTGAGCTCTTGGAGACACAGATTGATGACATGCGAAAGATCTTAGCCATAGAATTTATTTTCATATGGAGGGCTCTGATTTTCTTTACTGTATTTAGGCGTTTGTGTTTGTTGTGTGTCTGTATATTATGTTCTTCAAGGGAAACACAAACACACTTACAAGTATCTTTCATTCAATGTTGAGATGATGCATCTTGATTCAAAGGTCACCTAGCTTATTTTAATCCCAATTTTTTGTTTCTTTCTTTAGCAAATGTTTTTCTTTTGTCTCTTGAATTGAGCTTATGTTGTTCAATTTAATTTTCTAAATGGAATTGAGCTTATTTATGCTGTATTAAATTTGTTTATAGTGTGTTATAAAATTATTTATATTGAACTGAACTGTTCATCACTGATTAAACTTAATTATACTTATTTGTGCTGAAGTGAAGTAATATTCTAAAGAAACTAATTCAAAGGAACAAGATCTTACGTGTAATTTGATAATAATGACTCGGTTAAAGTAAGAAAAGGTAAAATTAATTTCAGTTTCTCATCTTCTTTTATGGAAAAGGTATGTGTATATGCAATTATCTTAGTTATACTCGCAATCATCTTAGTTATGCTTACTATATGCCCTACTCCCCAAAAAAAAAGAAAAAGAAAGTAAGAACAAAAAATACTTGGGCCTAATTCATGATCCATTCCCAACCATTCATGATGAGACTTGTAAGCTTACTCGGTCCAGTAAGTTTGCCCTCAGTTTGTCCAACAAGTTGCAGTCCGTACTTGTTACACACATTTCATGTTACCCCACATAGGCTAAGTGGAGGTCGGGCTAACTCAGGTTGCGCTATGCTGGACCTGGTTTTGGGTCAAATGATAGGGTGCACACCAGTTTCAGGTTGGTTAGTTTGCTTTCATTGGTTTCACACCGTGCTCCCATTTATCTCAATCGGCAGTTACACTTGCGCACAAGATTTTCATGAACCCAGCTCAGATAAGATTAGGACTGGATGATGGTGGTGGTGATGGTGGTGAAGTACAAAAGAATAGCCATGTACAAAAGAACTTCCGCGATATCAAAATTCTATCCTGAAAAGTAGCATGGCAGAGTAGAGAACTTGCTGCAAGTCATCCACCTATCATATAGTAAGCTCAAATAATACATATAGAAGCAGAACGTTATCAGCTGTATCCATGGTTGGCACTATAGATCAAATTAAAATGTTTCACATCTTGGTAGGAACACATTAACCATCTTACAATGACAATTGCGGGGTTTGTCCAATTGCGTTAATTATTCTTACTTGGAGCCTCCTTTGCTGCTGCAGCGGCATTGTTGGTTACATTGCCTCTCTATAAATCATGTTTCAGAGGATGAAGAACCGCAAACCAGCCACATTGGGCTGGGCTACTTTAAGATCCCAAAAAAGTATTGCCATATTTACCTTGGCATTCGGTGTTAGATCGCAAAGGATTTTTCCTATTTTCTGAAAAGACATACAACAGACATTAAAAATTATTGTCACCTAATGATCAGAATGATAAGAGGGTAAGGCAAACATTTCTTACAGTTGCACGCTGCATCATTGAATGGGTTGCTATGCATTTGTCAAAGTTGATCTAGCCACCTGACAGGATTGAAGGTCAGGTGTCGATAAACATACCTCATAGTAATCATCTTACACCAGACAAGGAGATGACAGAATCCTAACATTGCGTAAAAATGCCACCAAGTAGAATCACATTTGACTATTTTGCTATTCGCGAGGTAATCTAAGCCAGTTGTATACTATAGATGACAGGGACTAAGAACCCTTGACGCAATAGCTCATGAACTTGGATCACATACACCTCTACTTACAGAAAGGCAGGTCATAGACATATCAGATATAACTAACATACATATGTTCACAACCGGGGGACCCTCAGAAAAGAACACAAACACTTATTCTCAGAGTATGATGAGGCCATCCCATGCATTGCACTGCCACTCATTCTGACTTGGTCGGAGATGGGTTAAAAAAAAAAAAAAGGCAGGAGAGTGAACCTTCAAGAGAATGAATTGAGCAGATACTACCACAAAGAAGCATGCCTGGATGCGATCACATGTGGTGAAGCCTGGGTAATGATAATGCACTTAGAGCAGTTGAGTCTTCCACAAATCAGAATTTAATGGGAGCTCAAATCGTAAGGCAGGCAAAAAGAATGCTGAAATATTACACGAAATAGTACTTTCACCGGGGGGGAGGGGGGAGCTGGCCTCACATGTTGGGGAAACAGAAGACACTAAAATTGTCACCAAAAAGGCATAGTTCAAATCCAACATTCAAATTGCGCATGATTAAAGTGGTGGAAACGCAGCTTTATCTTTGTCTGGGTCACATTTTAAACAATGGTCGAGATATGAAAACAAGTTTAATGAACGTGGTAGTCCCAAACCGAGCAGTTCTAGGACAAGTTATGTGGAAAGCAAACGTAAGGAGGACGTGGTTGACATAGAAAGTGAAGTCAAAATTCATGCTCAGTCTATGCTAAAAATAGCAGAGTTCAGATTGTGCGGGTTGATAATCAAGGGCAGATGGGAGATTCATGATATCATCAGGGGCGTAGTAGCAGAAATCAAAAAACAAAAAAAAAACCTTAGATCATGTAAAAGATTTTTTCCCTCTTTAAGAAACTTAGAACATATCTCTTGATAGGACTTGCCGATCTTGGGGAACTTTTGTGAACTCTGAAGAGCGCGCCCCTTTGAGCATGTAATTGTCTGAAGCAAAGTACTGGCAAATTTTCCATGAAAAACTTCGTCTCTTCAGGAATTCAACTGCTTTTTTATGAATTGTATAGTTTCAATCAACTACTTCACTTTTAGATGTTACTAACGTTTTCTGAATTTTATGCATGCAAGGACCTAATGAGCATTTTTATGTACGCAATCATGTACAGGACATGGTGATTTTTGTTCCAGCCTCTTAACGTTGCTGTCACCAGAAAATGTATATAAAACACCACTATTTTAAGATGAGACATTTGAAATCAACATTGTTTTTCGACAAAATCAAATTCACACATATGTGACAGCTAGATATATATAGCATGTTGAATCTTCCTTATACAACAAACAATGAACACTTAGCCTGTCATTTACTCTCTCTATCATGCAAACATTCAATCCCATTATCAACTTATAAAACCTCAAGTGGGACCTCAATACTTCATTCGGCAGCACGTAATGCATCAACAAGAAGCTCCATGAACATAGAGCATTCTACACTAAATGCACCCACCTCCCTAAAAAAAGGAAAAGAAAAAACAACCTCCACCCCCCCAAAAATCCACTCACCTCATCAAACCCTATGAACGGACTAGTCGAAATTTCATATCACCAACATGTGCTATTTTTTTAGCACAATATTGGAAATTTATACTAGGCTACTTCTCCGTGCAACTCCTTAGGATAGCAACAAGGACCAAAGTGTCACCACATTTATGCCTATATATAGTTTCCATGAAAATGTTAATCACAAAATTGGCTTCTAGATTGCAGTAAACTGATGCATTACTAGTTCGTATTTCCTCAATGAGCTCATCGCCACCAACAATATCAGCTCCTGCAGCTCTGGCTTCATCAGCTGCAGCCCCATCAGCAAAAACAGCTGCTTTGAAAATCTAGAGAAGAAATTAAGTTTTTAAAAATCGGCAAACCGTTTAATAACCAACTATGGAGTGACTAAAATGAGCAGTTGAGTCTTATACTTGCAAGATACCTTGCCAGTGCCATGAGGTAGAACAACAGCACCACTGACACCCTGCAGTTCAAATAACATATATCAGTCACAGTTTAGCACATCACTTGACAAGCTGAAACAGAAAGAAAAATGTCCAGCAAAAGAAATTCACAATATGGCAAGTTACACCTGACAAATCAGAGCTAGCTCCAATTATACATGTTTTTGGGGAACATGGCTCTACCTGGGTGGAATAATACTTCTCAAAAATTCTCCACAATGACCTATTCCCGTTTTTGCTCAGTAATTCAATCGTGAGAGATGCATACATTCGTGCACTCCAATATCTCTCACTCTAGAGGTTTCATAGAGATATTGTAGATCATACTAACATTTATTGAGAAACTAAGCTTTCTTTTGTCCAAGGGATGAACTTCATGGGCATTGATTATAAATTTTTGGCCTTCTTTTCCATTTTAAAAGAAACCACAAATGCAGTGATTACTGATCCCTTTTCTTTTTTCCTGTCAGAACACATTTAGAAACCTATAAATTATCCCTAAACAAAGATCAAACCTTAGTAGAAATGGGACATATGCAAATGAAAGCTTCTTTGTGATCACTAGCAACCCTTTTGCGTGGATTGGGGGGGGGGGGGGGAGCAGAGAGAGGATTTGGCAGGAAGTGAAATATCAAAGGTAGAAAATTTAGAGCAAAACTCTCCATATGATGGGACAAACTACTTAAGGATTTGGGTGCAGAAGCCAGAAGTTAGCTTCACAACACATTACCTCAATCAAAAAGAATCATCACCCCCTCCCCCTCGTCCCTTTTCTCTTCAAAAGAAAAAAAGCAAAATTTTAAATGCATCTTGTCAATATTTATAATACAATTGGAGCCTTTCAGGAGACCTATATTGTTCTTAGATTTAAAATCCATTAACCAAAAAGCCAAGCAATGAATTATTGGATCATTATATTTCATCTCAATAGGAAAGGACTTTAGTATCACAATACCAAATCACTTCGGCGTCGATCAATGCCCAAATTAACATGTGCTTCCACAGATTTCCCAGACGATAGCCAAGAAAATTTACGTGAAGAGTGCTGGGGCAATCGAGCAATGTAAAGTGGTGTAAGTTCATTTGGATGAGTCAGGAGGAGGCAAATGTACATAGAATTTTGGGTATCTATTTATTTATTTAGCAACATTCAAGGCACGGATCGTATTTCAAATTTTCAATACATGCTTGTAGTCTGTGAACCTAGTCAGTCTGTGCCACAGCTAGCTGATAATAGCCACAGCCACAGGTATTCAAAATTGCACTCTGACGAATTACATAATGATATAGGTTTACACTACAGAAAAAATCGGGTTTGTTTAAAATTGCATTCTTCATCAGAAATTAACAAAAGAAATGGGGGTGTGAAGTAAGGTAAAAATTCAGCCTGCATGAATATATAATCTGTAATTCTTTAGTCGAAAAGTTATACCTGTAGTTCTTCTTTTAACATAGTTTTGGATCTAATAACAATTCAGCCATAGTTTTGTCCCACTATTAACATTGCAGTTGCCTGGCTTGGTCAAAGGCATACACTTGATCCAAGTGCACTTAACTAGGTTTTGTTCGCGAATTGGCAAAGCAAGTCTCTTGTGTTCTCAAATGAAACAAATCTAGTCTAGAATCAGGCAAACCTACTGTTGATTCTACATGTTGAATCTTGCGACCATCATTAGCATTAACTGTGCGGGTGATTAATAATTATTTTAGGATGATTTTTTAATTTAAGTTTTGATTGTCATTGTTAAACCATTTGGCCATGATTTTAGACATCAACTAAATTATTTGTTATAGACTGATTTTGAAATTCACCCACTTAAATGTATGTCTCAATATTTCTCGAGTCTCGATTGAGGTTCCTCCACGCAAAATCTCTTGCAACTAATATTGTTGTAATTGGATCATAGGGCATCACATAATAATCCTCATGGTCTTTGAAGAATAGCTGGTATGATGGTTATTGGACAACAGCATGCACTGTGGTCCAAAAAGTCCAAATCAGTAATACTCGTCTTGGCAATTAGCTATAATTAATAAAGCTAACTTTCTAATAAGATTGTATGAACATTATACTCAATAGTTTGGACATAAAGTATTGACTACTCTTTTTCAGATCCTCTTATAGTATATCCTTAATGCAAAAATGAACCTCCTAAAAAAACGGTAGTGCATGGTAAAATAGCATTTAGGTAACAAATGTACCGTAATTTCATGCACCCGAAGAACTCATCCAAGTTACATACAGCTAACTTAGCTGGTTTACTAAATGTCAAACAATGGCTAGTTATTGTTCGCTGTTTATCCTCGTAATACTTTGAAGGGGGGGGGGGGGAGGACAATGCTACTGTATTTTTTTCTCCAATTATCATTAAGCCGAAAGGCCAAAATCATACACCAAAACTCACAAAGACATCTCCATGTGCAAACATAAATACCACCCACCCATGAGGTCTTAGCCTAGTGGTAAAGACTAAGGTCCTGGGTATATTAGATTCCAGGTTTGATTCCCTCCTCTCCTATTGTATTGTAATTGTATTGTATTTGCCTTTGTGACTCCTACGGATCAAAGAAAGAAAAAACATAAATACCACCCACTATAGCCATACTGACCTATAGTGAGACAAAACTAGGACTTCGCAGGACAATAAAAGCTATCTTGGGAGCATGCCTACAAGAGCTAATAAACCTAATATGTCCGGCTACTACTATGACCAAGTCCTAAGTATTTAGTCTTTTAGCATTACTGCAATGCTCCTCTCAGTTCTCAGGCTTCCGCCTCTGCCCATAGTACAGCATCTTAAGAACCCAAAACCTGTGTAAGTTTGCAACTCCTTATGTGAAGGGAAGCCTTTTGATTTTAAATACAATCAGCTTCAGGGCAAAACAACAAATTCGTGACCATGCACTCTGTTTGGGCCCTTTGGGGTTCTGAAAGATACACAGCTTGTTTTAGGGTTTTATTTCAATTTTAATGATAATGATACTGTGAGTTTGAATTTTTCTAAAAAAATTAAAGAAAACAAAAGAAAATTATGACATGGCGGTGTTGTACATTTCATGTCTGAACTGTGTGTGTAAATATTAAAAGTAACTTCTCTTTTTGTTCCACGTAATTCAAAGCAGTCTTTCCAACTGCAATGGAACATTTTCGACAATTTTCCAATCAAGAATACAAGATAACCACACACAAACCAGAATAACAAGACTTACGAGAGAGATCACAAATGAAAGCAAACACAAAATCAAGTCTATTGAGAAATTATGTACATAAATTTCCCTGAAATGATTTTAAAGGAAAGTTCTGGTAAGTCTTTCTGTGCTCTCACAATCAATCAATGAAAGGAATTCAGGGGCCAGAGAGAGAATCAAGATGAGCTTCAACGCCATTGTTGGCCTTGATTGGTCTGGATGACCTCCTCAGTTGCCACTGACCATAGCTTTGCTATGTCATCCAATGAAGGGAGAAAAAAACAGAGAATTAGTTTCTCATCATTAAAGTCTAGTCTAGCAGAAGGACATATGAACATAAGTCCAAGTCTCACAGTACCAAAGGACACTGCCGAATGTCACTATGCCCCAAGTGCAGCGAACCTAACATCACTACTTCAAGAATATGGTGACTTGAATTTCAAATTTTTCAGAAGTATCCGTACGTCGAATTTCTTCCCCTCCAAATTCCATATCTGATCCAAGCATCTAGATTATCCAAGTCAATATTGTTGATGAGCGCTGGCGTTAGGGTGTAACCTCGCGCAAGTGGTTTAATCACCCTACGTCTGCCTCATCAACAATATTGACTTGGATAATCTGAGCCTCACTGGCTACACAGATTAGGTACCTTCAACAATCCTCTTTTACTAACTGCGAAGTGTCATTATAAATCTGAGCCTCAACAAGCAAGGTGACAAGGTCCATATCCAATCCTAATAGACAAGCTGACATCTAAACCTTAAATAAAGCCTAGCAGTAGCTTAAAGCCTTAGAATAGCCAAGTATGGACTTGAGCCTTGGACGAGAGACTATATATGCTCAAACCTTAGGCAACTCCTGCTCAAGCTTGAATCTGCTGAGCTCGTTGGGCCAGCCAGCCTGAGCCCGAATGCAAACTCACAAGCCGAGCTTCGAGTTTGGCT
>JACYFF010020681.1:0-12301 GCA_017589665.1 Selenicereus undatus | reverse complement strand
TTCAATTAAAGATGAGCCTTCTCCACTTAGCTAACCAAAAAAAAAAACATGATCCTTCTCCCATAATGCTTGTGCATGTATAGTCTATCCTCATTGGTATTCTTGATGAAGCAGATGACCTCTTGCTAGGGTTTCTTATTTCCATACTCTCTCGGAGTCAAACTATGGGTATCCCTTCATCTATTGTGTAATTCCTGAGTAAAAAAGTATTGCAGACATGTGCATCTCATATTTCACAACAAATTATTCAGCTATATATGAAAATATGCGTACTAAGGAGAATAAAGTTAAAGAAGGTTAAAAGGCAGCATCTGAGTGCAAAACATTGCCCAATTCTTGGGATTTTTAATCTTGGTATCCATGATTTAAACATGTGGATATGTCAAGGCTAAAAATTTAGCATGCTCATTTTTTCTTCCCTATAGAACTTATAGTTGGTAAGAAACTACATCCATCGATGACATTGCTACTTTTTTTCGAGCACATAAGGGCATTATAGTTCTTTCATTTGTGTTGGGGCGTGAAAATTGTTTCCTTGCTTAGTGTTTTCCTTTCTATCCCAATTCAAAACTCAAGGCTAAGTTTTTACCTAAAGGGGAGAGAATGACACATGATAAGATTAAAAAAAATGGGTAAAAAGATTTAAGAATTACTAAACACCTACATTGTAGACTTCCTTTTGCTTATGAAGAAAATTCTCATTGGCATTGGCTAAATGTCAATAAATTATTCTCACAGTTTGAGAACTACTAACTTCAGATACCCTTGAATTAACAAAGCATTGAGGTTTGCATGAGAGAAAATTACGCGATCTTTTGATGTCGCTTTTTTGAATCTTTATGCTACACCAGTTGAGTTCTTACTAATGTTAAACCATGGAACAGATACTGCCAAACGTTGGAGATGTTCAAGTGCGACTCAACATATTGGTTGCCTGAATTAGTCGCACTTGATGAGCAAGTATGCCTTGACTTGCTCACCTTCAGGAGGAGCATTCAAAATTTCTTCCTAATGAAGTTTGATTCTGAGTTGACTGTAATTGATATATCAGAAAGCTGGAATCATTAAATCATAGTATAGCTTTGAGAAGTCATGATTGCAGTGGAAATTTGAAGCTTGGTGTTATCTTAATTATCGTGTCGTCAGGCTTGAGACAACAACTATTGTGCAGCTGCATTATTAGTAGAAATTCCAAGCAGGTTATGTTGCATCTAAACCTAGGAATATGCTATTTAAATTATTGTTAGGTAGTTTTGTATATTGTTATACTAGGACAAACGAGCAGGAAATACACAGATATATATAGTAGTTTTGTGCATGTCTACAATAGTTTGTCCAATTCTTTTAGATTTTTTGCACTATCACATTGCACGCACATACACAAGATGGAGCTACAGTATCCTGTTACGATTAAAAAAAAAGTTAGACTTACAAAAAACTGACCAGATTTAAAACCCAATCAAATGCACTTGAAAATTGGTGGTCGCCCGAACCCCAAGTAAACTCAGTTGAAAATAATTCACAAATTGTTGGGTTGAATTTGACATGATCTTGGGTGACTTTTTTGATCAACATCCCTCAAAGAAAAAGCTATATTATGCATAATGAGTTGCTTGAAAAAATGTCCACATTATTTGTGTTTTATTATAGTATATATCTGATATATCTTTGGATATATCTTTGACAATATTTTATAATATTTTTGTGATAATATTTGTGATATTCTTGCTGAATTTTTCACCTAATTAGCTACTAAATTATCTCCTAGAATTATAGGGATAGTTGTACACTTAGAGTTGTATATATTACGAAGTCTTGATCAATAATAAAGCAAGAAGTTAGGAGGAGCACAATACACGACTTCTTCACATAAATTACTCCTCGCCTTCTTCATTTTTGTTTGCTTTGTTTTGTTCATGGTATCAAAGCATTGCTAGCCTAAAATCGTTTGCTAAGTCATGGCAATACATCAAACATGACCAAGTATGGAGAAAATAGGAGGTTCATAATAGAACCTCATTCTCCTTACTACCTTCATCTATTTGAAGGTTCGAGTGTACTAATCACAGCAGAGATTTTTTATGGCAGCAATTACGATCTATGGGAAAAATTGGTACAAGCTTCTTTGAAGGCAAAAAATAAGCTCTGGTTCATTGATGGGACCCTAAACACTCCGGAAATCAAAGAAGGCGATTTTACCGAATACCACGCTTGGGACATAGTGAATTCTATGGTGTGCTCATGACTTCTTAATGTAATAAAGAGGAAGCTACGTCCAAGTGAAGCATATGCCGAGACTGCAACGAAATGTGGGAAGATCTCCAAAAGATATAGAGTTCCTAGTGCTCCAAAAATTTACCAACTAAAGGCTAACATCTCTAAATGTAGACAAGGAGGGATGAGTATTGTTGAGTTCTACTCAAAACTGAGAGGGCTACAGACAGAACTTGACAATCATGATAAGATCCCTCAGTGTATGTGTAGAAAGGGTGCAAGTGCAATATTACATCCAATGTCATGGCACTGGTTGACGCCAACAAAACATATCAATTTCTCCTTGGCTTGAATGGTGATCTTTACTCGTAAATTTGAGGTTAAATACTAGCCATCGAACCCCTTCTTAGCCTCGATAAAATCATCAACATTGTCACCCAAGAGGAGCAATACAACAAGCTAATGGTGGGTTGAGATGTTCGAACAAATACTGCATAAGCTTTTACTGTAAATCATGGTGCCAAAATTCAAAGTACAAGTGAGAAGGGGACATGTAAACATTGCGGACGATACGGGCAGAAGGAATCTAGCTGCTATAAAATCATAAGGTATCTACCTAGTTGTGGATCCCATGGAAAGGGAAAAGGCTGAGGAAGAGGCTCTTGCGGCGGTTGAGTCATGGGAAGCTGAGGTAGATAGGGAGGCCATGAGGTAGGGATGGGCGTGGGGTGGGTGGAGCCATACCCGCACCCATACCCATTTTTTAAAGTCATTCCCGTACACATACCCATACTCTTCAATTTTTAAAAGTCAATACCCTACCCATACCCATTAGGTACTTTGGGTATTTTAGGTGCATATACATTTTAAAAAATAATACCTATCAGGTTCATTAAGTTCAATTTTTAAAGTTTCAATATTAAAAAAAGAATGCATAGATTATTTTGTAAGAATTCATTAGTGTAACTATTTTTACAATCCATGTGTTCTTAAATTAGCTCAATAGCCTTTGATGTTATGAATTCTTGGTATATTTTCAATTTTAGAATGTCAAGTAATAGTTTCATCTTGTAACACTAACAACATTATTGATATGAACATTCTAAATGATTCGAGCTCAAAAACAAGACAAAAAAAATTAAAAAAGGAAACAAGGTATGGGGTATGGGGCGGGTTCGGGGATGGGTGTGCCTATACCTGAACCCAACCCGTTTTCAGCAAACTAGCAGCATACCCATTTTTTTCCATTTTCTATACCTATATCCGCTATAAACGGAGCGGGTTTTGGGTTGGGTTTTTCGTGTTTGGGTGTAACTCCCATCCCTACCATGAGGAGGCGTACTCGGCTGGGCAAACTATTTCTGGGCAATTTGCTTCTAGATAGCAGATGGCGTCTGGTTCTAAGCCTAAGAAGATGAGCAACAATGCACTATTGGGGCTCACAAGTGAACAAGTCCAACGCCTCCTAAGTCTGATCGAACCAACCAAGCCTGGTTCCGAGAAGTTAGCAGGTAAATCATTTTGGATTATTGATTCTGGAGCATCCCAGTATATGACAAGCACAGTGCACAACCTTGAGTATTAGATGGCAGTGACATCCATACCTATGAATCTACCGAATGGTGCAAGTGTAGTGGCAAATATTCAAGGGAGTACAAATTTGAGTTCCTGAATAAATTTGGATAAAATTCGTTATATACCAATTTTTTTGTGTAATTTAACATCTATGGCATAGTTAATTCGATATTTGAAATGCATTGTGATATTTGATGAAGATTTGTGTGTGCTACAGGTCCGTACCACGAAGATCCCGAATGGAGTGTGTAGATTGCGAAGAGGGGTCTATTGCTTCGACAAGTTTCCATCAACATTGACTCAAGTCAACGCGGTAGGCTCTCAAAATCTATGACGTGGATGATTAGGGAATCCTTTCGATCAACTGTTATCTTTGCTTCCTACAGAACATATTATTAGTAGGGATGAAAATAAAGGACCTTGTGATATTTGTTTCCATGCTAAGCAAACAAGGATTCATTTTATTATAACTGAAATCATAGAAAAGAACTTTTTGGACTAATACATTGTGATATTTGGGGCGCATACAAGGTTAATTCTCTATGTGGTGCTCGATATTTTTTACGATTGTGGATGATGCTAGTCGGGCTGTTTGGGTTTATTTAATGAAAGAAAACGGGGGAGCCTCATTATATTGCAAACTTTGGTGATCATGGTGAAAACTCAATATGGTAGGGATGGAAAAATTAGAAGTGAAAATGTTTAGAATTTTTATCTGGGCCCAAGAAGCATTTTTATCAACAAAAGGGGATTATGCATTAAATAACTTACGTCGATACCCCAATAAAATGGGCGTGTCTAATGAAAGCATAGGCATATCTTGATTGTGGCTAGGGCTTTACATTTTCCAGCCCATTTACCTATCGATTTTTGGGGGAAAATTTTTCTCACTGCAGCATGTTTGATCAATCGAACACCTAGCAAGGTCTTGAATGCCCCCTACTAGATTTTATTCAATGCTAAACCCTCTTATGATCATGTGCAAATGTTTGGATGCCTTTGTTATGCTCACTTTAAGTCAAGAGTTAAGGATATCTTTGCCCCTCAAAGTCAAAAATGTATTTTTATGGGATATCCATATGAAAGAAAGGGTTGGAAAAGCAATGTGATTTTCATTAGTTGTGATGTTATTTTTCATGAGACGATCTTCCCTTTTTCCACATATAAAATTGGGGAACCTGAAGAAAATAGAGTGCTTGGGAGTATAAATATTGTTGACGAACTATGGTTACATGATTGGGGTGTTTACTTGTGATTTTGACCAACTGCAGCAAATGAGCCCCCATAAGAAAGAGTCTTGACTAAGTCCCAGGCAACTGACATAGCTAGACCATTCAAAATCATAAGCCCAGCATCACAAAGCATCAGGTCTGATATTAGTGAGGCTAGGGATGTTGGGCCGCCAGGGAATGGGCTAAACGTATCTGCTGACCTGACAGATGAACCAGGCTCATCAACCCAATCCACTAGATCCTCGTCTGGAGTTTTTGGGCCGCGAGGTTCAGTTGACACTAGGCCTCAGTCTACTAAAACAGCGACGTCTGTGGCAAGGGGGCCCAACACCATCTGATGGGTAGCCCAATAGCAGCAGCAATAATAGGCCCACCAAAGAGAGACAGGCTCCATCACTACAAAAATACATCTAATCTGCGACGGAAATACCGACGGAAAAAGTTTGTTTTTCCGACGGGAAAAGTGATTTCCGACGGAAACTCCGACGGGATTGGGCTCGACGGGATTGGGCTCGTCGCAGAATTTATCCCGACGGAATCCGACGGGTGTCCGACGGAATTTCCGACGGAAATATCCCGTCGGAAATCCCGTCGGACAGGCCTGCAGCATCGGAGGAAGCGAAATCGGAAAAAGGGGGGAGGGAATTTCCGACGGAATTTCCGACGGAAATTCCCGTCGGAATTCCCGTCGGAATTCCATTTTTTTTTAAAAAAAAAAAATTTTTTTTTTAAAAACAATTTTGTTTAAAAAAGAAATTGTCGGATGAAATTGTTTTGTTATTTAAAGAATTGAGAATCCGATAGAGAAGCTAATTTGTAGGAAATTTTTCTTGAAAACCGAAAAAAAAAAAATTACGCAAAATTAATATGCGCGTAACAATATAGTTACCACGATAACATTGTATAGATATTTCTGTCAAAAGAAACATGCTGAATTAAATATGAAGTACGACATATATAGGAAATTGTCTAAAATGTACACAAATTACTAAACTATTCGGAGTCGGATAAATTTGTGGGATCATCATCGTTGTCATCTTCAGAGTCCTCTTCATCGTCGGGATTCAAGTTGATCTGGCTGGAGGAGCCTGCACTTTGACCTTTGAAAAATCTTAAAACTTTTTTCAGCATTCGCTCTGTCTTCCCCTGCTTCTTGGCTATTTGAGTTATAGCCTCTGCTTGCTTGGTTATGCTCTCATTGAAGAGTTGTGCTTGCTGTCTTGGATCAAAATGCTCAGCTGATGAGTGACGTGCAGCTGCAATAGTAGCCGATTTTTTCAACTTCACCCCCTCTGCGCCAAAACCGTATACACGGCCCTTCTTGTCGAGATTTTCTTTAATCCAGAACTCCTCTTGGGTCATAGGTGGCAGTTGAGAACCCCCTTGAGATGCAGTTTGGGAGTACTCCTGCCATTTGTTCTGATGATCCTCCTGAAAATATACAACATAAAACTATTTTAAATCAAACCTGCAATTGTCACATATGAATTATCTGTAAATAGAATGTGTGAAACGTACATATTTTTTGGCAGATTTTTTGTCCACAAAAGCTTTGTCTTTCACCTTGCAGTGAGTGTCCTTGAATAATTCCTCACACGTGGGCTCCCTACCTAATATTTGGGTCTGAAAAACAAAAGTAAATCGCAATTAAATATAAGCGATGATGATGAACGAGGACCTCAACCCATATAATATTAATAATCAAATTTCTTACCAGACGCCTTTTCCTTTCACTAATCGGAATTGAGCCACATGTATGCAACGAAGGACCAAAACCTTCAACATCACTCAATCTATTCTTCTTGTTTCGTTCACTCAATTTCTTGAAGTTGTCACTGTCACTCCAATGTTTGAGCATATCATTCCAAACACTAGGCGGTAACCACTTCGGTTTTTTGTTGTACTTCCTAGCGTATCCCAGAATGTCCCTGAGTCGAGTGGCACCTCTGTACTCAAAGTTACGCCGTATCTGACTTTCGTTGTCTGGATGCCAGTAGTAGTGTTTCTGCGGCAAAATAGAAGTATACATATTAGTAATCAAACATTCCAAATTAACAATCTAATCACGACTTTGAAATTTATTGCACAGATAATTATGAACCTTGAACTCATTGAACCAAATGTCTCTTTGAGATTGTGGAACTTCCCCCCACGTCGTCCAAGGACGTGGGTACTTACCTGCAAAGCTTTCGACTATTTTCTGAACTACACCCTGATATGGAACAAAACTGAGAACACAAAAAGAATTGGTTAGTAATAAAGATTACACGTATGAAGAGAATATGAGACGTGAAGAAGTTGCAAAGTTCATAATAAACTTACGTGTCACCATCAGGTTGTAAATATATCTTATTGTTGGTGGTCGATGTGTCACTTTCAGGTGTAGGACTGTGTCTATCTCTTCCTCCCCCTTCATTGCGGACCCCTTCGTTGTGTACTGACTGACTTGGCATTCTAGGTTGTCCCATAAAATGACTACTGTTGAAATGCGGACTGACAGTACCGAACTGTTGATAAACTAATGGAGTAGATGAACCACCACCCATGTAAGGAATATTTGGTTGAATTGGTGTTTGCATACCCGCACCAAAGAAAGGTGGTTGCAGGTGGGATTGCTCATTCATACTACCAAAATAATTTCCGAATGGTTGACTTGGATCAAGAAACCCTCCAAACATTCCACTAAAGGTGTTCGGCTCATAAGTTTGATCTGCAGGATCATACTGTGGAGTCGGTTGTGGTACTCCTCTACCGGCATCACTCCTGGCCGTTCGACCACGACCACGTCCACCATTGTTTCCAGACATCTAAAAAATAAGAACAAAAAAATAAAACCGCGCCATTTTTGATACTATTGTTAGTGAAAAGTTACAGTACATACAGACAATTTTTTTTGAGTTTGCAATAAAAGAACGTTTTATATACATATGCATAAATACCCATATATACAACAAAACAATTCAATCAATCATGGTTGGACGCATTGTCATCGTCATCGTCATCATCACCACTTTGCACTGCCGTATTTTCATCATGACCCTCATCAGTGTCTTCTTCTTCATCCTCCCATTCACCTTCTTCATCCTCTTCATCACCATCATCATGTTCACCATTCCCATCATCATCATCACCCCAATCATGTTCATCAACATCATCAGCCTCTGCAGTTTCATCGACTAATGTGCCTACTATGACATTGTCCACGTTCATGTTTGTCATTCCAAACTGTTGATAGGCAAGTTCTAGGTTTTCTTTATCTTTAGGAGCACCGCGAGGTTTGTTTGGTATAGCTACCCACCAATTCGTTTTTCCTGATATCCCCTCAGGGTACTTAACATATACCACTTGGGTTGCAACATCAGCAAATATGAATGGGTCATACTTTCTGTAACGTCTGGTATGATTCACCTCAGGATATGGGGTGAATTTAGGGTAACGTAACCCCCGAGGAACATCCGGGTCAAACCACTCACAATTGAAAAGCACACATTTTTTAATTGGCTCACCCGTGAATTCAACACGAACAATTTCGTGAAGTACACCATAATAATCCCCTGGGACTTCGTCACCTTCCCCAACTCCTTTGACACAGACGCCACAGTTATATGTTGCTTTACCTTCATTTCTGGCCTTGGTATGAAACCGATAACCATTAATTTTATATACAGAGAAACACTCCACCACCGTAAGCGGCCCATGAGATAAGTTCACCAAAAAATCTTGCCTCTCATCATTAAACACCCGATAAGAATTGACCTACGGACAGAAAAAGAAGGCAACCCTCTTCAGAATTACACAAATGTGTTTTGGAAGTTCAAGATTACTTACGACAAATTACTTACATTACACTCGAACCACTGTGCGAAATTTGCCTCGATGAACAAGTCCACTTCCGCATCACTCGCACTTGGATTATGACTCGCACTTGGGTTATGCCTCAGAAGTTGATGCTTCCAATACGGCAACTCCCAAAAGATACTTTGCTTTGTCCAATTATGTTCATTCTCCTCAAATCCCGAAATTTGGAAATTGATATCTGTAGTCACTTTAGGCAAAGTGGATACAGTATCAGACAACATCTCACCAGGAATCCTTCGGGGAGGGCCAGTGTGTATGCTCTTCCCTTTACGAAAAGCAACTTTGTTAGCTCTAAAACAATGATTCCGAGGCAAGAACCGACGATGGCAATCAAACCAGGATGGCTTTCGGCCATACTGTAACTGAAATGCACAATTCTGATGCATACAAACCGGACATGCTAGCAGCCCATGAGTACTCCATCCAGATAACATACCATATGCGGGAAAATCATTGATAGTCCACATCAATGCGGCATGCAATCTAAAAGTTGCACCGCTTGATACATCAAATGTTTCAACCCCAACATCCCACAGCAATTTCAACTCATCAATTAAGGGTTGTAAGTACACATCAATCCTGTTCTTCGGATTTGCTGGACCTGGAATAATGCAACTTAAAAACATGTATGGGGTAGTCATACACATTTCGGGAGGTAAATTGTAAGGTGTTACCACAACTGGCCACACCGAATACGACCTTCCAGATATGGAAAATGGTGTGAAACCATCAGCACAAAGACCTAACCTCACATTCCGAGATTCTGCAGCGAAGTTTGGATACTTTTGGTCGAAATGCTTCCAAGCTAAACCATCTGAGGGATGGCGGAGAACACCCGACTCTTGGCGGTGCTCATCATGCCATCTCATATGGACGGCAGTCTTTTTGGAGGCATACAATCGTTGCAATCTTGGAATTAAAGACAGGTACTGCATTTTTGCATATGGTACATCCTTACGACCTCGTTGGTTGGAGTTCTTCGGTAAGTGTCTTGCATGTCCACAAAATTTGCATGCGGACAAACTCTCATCTTCTTTATAGTAAAGCATGCAACCAGTTGGACAACAATCAATTTCCTGAACATCCATACCCAAGTCTCTCACTTTTTTCATTTGCTGATGATAATTTTTGGGAATGCCACTTTCAGAAGGGCACACATCTCTCATCAGGCCAACAACTTCATTGAAACAACGTTGAGACATATTGTGTCCCGATTTAATGCTCAGTAGCCTCACAGATGTTTCAAGTTCAGTTATATCACACCCTTCATACAAAGGTCTCTGAGCAGATTCAAGCATAGTGTAAAAGGCCTCAGGATTTACGTCATGCGGACTACTCATGTTCATTTCATTAGCTTGGAACGCAGCATGCACCATATTTTCCATATCATTATGATCGTTGTGATCATAATCAAAATTCATAGAATGTGAACTACTTGCACCCCCAACTTCCGAAGTATCTTCTTCTCCATGACTCGTCCAAAACCAATAACTCTTCACAAATCCCTTTCTATACAAATGTGACTTTACAACGTCAGGTGTAAAATATTGCATGTTCTTACACTTGACACATGGACATCTATAAACTCCATTAATTTGATATTCCTCCTGATTTCGTGCAAATTCATCAAACATATTAACTCCCTCCAACCACTCCTCTCTAAGTCCATGTCCATTAGGATTTCTTCTTCTATACATCCATTGACGATGCAACGGCCCATCCATATGTTCCTAATATGAATTCCTTAATTGTTATGTACACTACATTTAATTGTAATTAAATTCTTGCACAAATGAATTCAACGTGTTTATAATACATGTACGAATTACATTAAAATATATTTAACAAAATTAAACATACTTAACATACTTAAACAATTCAACGAAAAATTAAAGACAGTACGTATTATTTGGAAAAATAAATGTCATCGAATATCAAACATGAAACACCAAACCAAAAAAATCACGCAGTTAACATTATTAAACCATTTATGAAAACGAAATACACATAATACACACACTGTTTAATTATTCAAAACAATACACGTCCCATATTCAATTAGAACACATTCAAAAAAAAACTATTTAACATATCATAACACACCTAATTAAGCATAACACTTCATATACCTATATAATAAAAATTACACACAAATGCAATTATTACTTCGTACTTCATTGAAATAAATAAATCCCAACCAATTTAATTACATATATTACAATTCACATACTTACAAAACGTAAATATATATATCACAAACCAAAGAAAATATTCATGTACTTATGAAATTTAAAGTATTTCCTAAACCAAAACACATTACACATGTGTAACATACTTCAACATTTCGTAACAATTTAATTACATATGTGAGCAACAAATAAATTTTGTATTAAACCAAAAAAATGATTTCATGATGGAAAATCCGATGGAAAATGACTGTAGGAAAAAGTCCCCTAGACCCGCTGGTTTCGATGGAATCTCCTGTTTGTCGGACACATTCCGACAGAGAGAGACAGCCATCGGGAAGCGGGCCAACGGAGTAGGCGACGGAAGCCGACGGATATCTGGAACGAAACATTTAATGTAGCACCAAGAAAATCACCATCTTTTAATGGCAATTCAATGTTCTCTCCAATAACATTGGGTTCGGTTACTCATTTCAAAGATGATGATTTTCTTAGTGCTACACCGAATGCAGCGACCAATTGAGGCAGTGAAGGGGCTAATTTCGAGGGAGGAGCGAAGGATGTCGGACGACCGCAGAGCGCGGCGATAGTGGCTAGAAGAGGGCGACACTAGGTAAGGTGTAGACAGAAAAAGGTTTGTGTGTGTGTGTGGAGTGTCCCATTGCTCGAACAATCGGGTTTTTGAAGACAGTGGACCACTAAAAAAATTCAGGAAAAAGTGTCATCTGACGGAAAATTTCGTCCGGTCACTTATTTCTAAGAAAAACGCAAAACAAAAAAGTAAGACACCGACATTCCAAATAAGTTCAAAATTACACATTTTCAACGTTAATGCGTGTCAGTTGGAAAATCCGCCGTACAATTCCGTCGGAATATTCCTTCCAACAGGCATTTCGTAAAAAAAACCTACCACTTCTATCCGGCAAAGAGAAGTTTCGAAAATTGGATCCATCGAACAGTCCGTCAGTGTAATTTTCCTTCGCCATTTTCCGTCGAACAAAGCAAATTTTTTAGCATGTGCACGACTCAGAAAACGCACATTATTCACATATTCACCAAAATTTAATGCACACCACAATTCAAACAAAACACGCACTTAACATTATTAAACCATTTACTACAACGAAACTTATATTAAATTAGGATTTCATAAAATTAGAATTATTTCACATGCTGTTTAATTATTCAGAACAATATACGCTAAATATGAAATCAGAAAAATATAGTACTTTTTCC
>JACYFF010020680.1:0-12301 GCA_017589665.1 Selenicereus undatus | reverse complement strand
TTCAATTAAAGATGAGCCTTCTCCACTTAGCTAACCAAAAAAAAAAAACATGATCCTTCTCCCATAATGCTTGTGCATGTATAGTCTATCCTCATTGGTATTCTTGATGAAGCAGATGACCTCTTGCTAGGGTTTCTTATTTCCATACTCTCTCGGAGTCAAACTATGGGTATCCCTTCATCTATTGTGTAATTCCTGAGTAAAAAAGTATTGCAGACATGTGCATCTCATATTTCACAACAAATTATTCAGCTATATATGAAAATATGCGTACTAAGGAGAATAAAGTTAAAGAAGGTTAAAAGGCAGCATCTGAGTGCAAAACATTGCCCAATTCTTGGGATTTTTAATCTTGGTATCCATGATTTAAACATGTGGATATGTCAAGGCTAAAAATTTAGCATGCTCATTTTTTCTTCCCTATAGAACTTATAGTTGGTAAGAAACTACATCCATCGATGACATTGCTACTTTTTTTCGAGCACATAAGGGCATTATAGTTCTTTCATTTGTGTTGGGGCGTGAAAATTGTTTCCTTGCTTAGTGTTTTCCTTTCTATCCCAATTCAAAACTCAAGGCTAAGTTTTTACCTAAAGGGGAGAGAATGACACATGATAAGATTAAAAAAAATGGGTAAAAAGATTTAAGAATTACTAAACACCTACATTGTAGACTTCCTTTTGCTTATGAAGAAAATTCTCATTGGCATTGGCTAAATGTCAATAAATTATTCTCACAGTTTGAGAACTACTAACTTCAGATACCCTTGAATTAACAAAGCATTGAGGTTTGCATGAGAGAAAATTACGCGATCTTTTGATGTCGCTTTTTTGAATCTTTATGCTACACCAGTTGAGTTCTTACTAATGTTAAACCATGGAACAGATACTGCCAAACGTTGGAGATGTTCAAGTGCGACTCAACATATTGGTTGCCTGAATTAGTCGCACTTGATGAGCAAGTATGCCTTGACTTGCTCACCTTCAGGAGGAGCATTCAAAATTTCTTCCTAATGAAGTTTGATTCTGAGTTGACTGTAATTGATATATCAGAAAGCTGGAATCATTAAATCATAGTATAGCTTTGAGAAGTCATGATTGCAGTGGAAATTTGAAGCTTGGTGTTATCTTAATTATCGTGTCGTCAGGCTTGAGACAACAACTATTGTGCAGCTGCATTATTAGTAGAAATTCCAAGCAGGTTATGTTGCATCTAAACCTAGGAATATGCTATTTAAATTATTGTTAGGTAGTTTTGTATATTGTTATACTAGGACAAACGAGCAGGAAATACACAGATATATATAGTAGTTTTGTGCATGTCTACAATAGTTTGTCCAATTCTTTTAGATTTTTTGCACTATCACATTGCACGCACATACACAAGATGGAGCTACAGTATCCTGTTACGATTAAAAAAAAAGTTAGACTTACAAAAAACTGACCAGATTTAAAACCCAATCAAATGCACTTGAAAATTGGTGGTCGCCCGAACCCCAAGTAAACTCAGTTGAAAATAATTCACAAATTGTTGGGTTGAATTTGACATGATCTTGGGTGACTTTTTTGATCAACATCCCTCAAAGAAAAAGCTATATTATGCATAATGAGTTGCTTGAAAAAATGTCCACATTATTTGTGTTTTATTATAGTATATATCTGATATATCTTTGGATATATCTTTGACAATATTTTATAATATTTTTGTGATAATATTTGTGATATTCTTGCTGAATTTTTCACCTAATTAGCTACTAAATTATCTCCTAGAATTATAGGGATAGTTGTACACTTAGAGTTGTATATATTACGAAGTCTTGATCAATAATAAAGCAAGAAGTTAGGAGGAGCACAATACACGACTTCTTCACATAAATTACTCCTCGCCTTCTTCATTTTTGTTTGCTTTGTTTTGTTCATGGTATCAAAGCATTGCTAGCCTAAAATCGTTTGCTAAGTCATGGCAATACATCAAACATGACCAAGTATGGAGAAAATAGGAGGTTCATAATAGAACCTCATTCTCCTTACTACCTTCATCTATTTGAAGGTTCGAGTGTACTAATCACAGCAGAGATTTTTTATGGCAGCAATTACGATCTATGGGAAAAATTGGTACAAGCTTCTTTGAAGGCAAAAAATAAGCTCTGGTTCATTGATGGGACCCTAAACACTCCGGAAATCAAAGAAGGCGATTTTACCGAATACCACGCTTGGGACATAGTGAATTCTATGGTGTGCTCATGACTTCTTAATGTAATAAAGAGGAAGCTACGTCCAAGTGAAGCATATGCCGAGACTGCAACGAAATGTGGGAAGATCTCCAAAAGATATAGAGTTCCTAGTGCTCCAAAAATTTACCAACTAAAGGCTAACATCTCTAAATGTAGACAAGGAGGGATGAGTATTGTTGAGTTCTACTCAAAACTGAGAGGGCTACAGACAGAACTTGACAATCATGATAAGATCCCTCAGTGTATGTGTAGAAAGGGTGCAAGTGCAATATTACATCCAATGTCATGGCACTGGTTGACGCCAACAAAACATATCAATTTCTCCTTGGCTTGAATGGTGATCTTTACTCGTAAATTTGAGGTTAAATACTAGCCATCGAACCCCTTCTTAGCCTCGATAAAATCATCAACATTGTCACCCAAGAGGAGCAATACAACAAGCTAATGGTGGGTTGAGATGTTCGAACAAATACTGCATAAGCTTTTACTGTAAATCATGGTGCCAAAATTCAAAGTACAAGTGAGAAGGGGACATGTAAACATTGCGGACGATACGGGCAGAAGGAATCTAGCTGCTATAAAATCATAAGGTATCTACCTAGTTGTGGATCCCATGGAAAGGGAAAAGGCTGAGGAAGAGGCTCTTGCGGCGGTTGAGTCATGGGAAGCTGAGGTAGATAGGGAGGCCATGAGGTAGGGATGGGCGTGGGGTGGGTGGAGCCATACCCGCACCCATACCCATTTTTTAAAGTCATTCCCGTACACATACCCATACTCTTCAATTTTTAAAAGTCAATACCCTACCCATACCCATTAGGTACTTTGGGTATTTTAGGTGCATATACATTTTAAAAAATAATACCTATCAGGTTCATTAAGTTCAATTTTTAAAGTTTCAATATTAAAAAAAGAATGCATAGATTATTTTGTAAGAATTCATTAGTGTAACTATTTTTACAATCCATGTGTTCTTAAATTAGCTCAATAGCCTTTGATGTTATGAATTCTTGGTATATTTTCAATTTTAGAATGTCAAGTAATAGTTTCATCTTGTAACACTAACAACATTATTGATATGAACATTCTAAATGATTCGAGCTCAAAAACAAGACAAAAAAAATTAAAAAAGGAAACAAGGTATGGGGTATGGGGCGGGTTCGGGGATGGGTGTGCCTATACCTGAACCCAACCCGTTTTCAGCAAACTAGCAGCATACCCATTTTTTTCCATTTTCTATACCTATATCCGCTATAAACGGAGCGGGTTTTGGGTTGGGTTTTTCGTGTTTGGGTGTAACTCCCATCCCTACCATGAGGAGGCGTACTCGGCTGGGCAAACTATTTCTGGGCAATTTGCTTCTAGATAGCAGATGGCGTCTGGTTCTAAGCCTAAGAAGATGAGCAACAATGCACTATTGGGGCTCACAAGTGAACAAGTCCAACGCCTCCTAAGTCTGATCGAACCAACCAAGCCTGGTTCCGAGAAGTTAGCAGGTAAATCATTTTGGATTATTGATTCTGGAGCATCCCAGTATATGACAAGCACAGTGCACAACCTTGAGTATTAGATGGCAGTGACATCCATACCTATGAATCTACCGAATGGTGCAAGTGTAGTGGCAAATATTCAAGGGAGTACAAATTTGAGTTCCTGAATAAATTTGGATAAAATTCGTTATATACCAATTTTTTTGTGTAATTTAACATCTATGGCATAGTTAATTCGATATTTGAAATGCATTGTGATATTTGATGAAGATTTGTGTGTGCTACAGGTCCGTACCACGAAGATCCCGAATGGAGTGTGTAGATTGCGAAGAGGGGTCTATTGCTTCGACAAGTTTCCATCAACATTGACTCAAGTCAACGCGGTAGGCTCTCAAAATCTATGACGTGGATGATTAGGGAATCCTTTCGATCAACTGTTATCTTTGCTTCCTACAGAACATATTATTAGTAGGGATGAAAATAAAGGACCTTGTGATATTTGTTTCCATGCTAAGCAAACAAGGATTCATTTTATTATAACTGAAATCATAGAAAAGAACTTTTTGGACTAATACATTGTGATATTTGGGGCGCATACAAGGTTAATTCTCTATGTGGTGCTCGATATTTTTTACGATTGTGGATGATGCTAGTCGGGCTGTTTGGGTTTATTTAATGAAAGAAAACGGGGGAGCCTCATTATATTGCAAACTTTGGTGATCATGGTGAAAACTCAATATGGTAGGGATGGAAAAATTAGAAGTGAAAATGTTTAGAATTTTTATCTGGGCCCAAGAAGCATTTTTATCAACAAAAGGGGATTATGCATTAAATAACTTACGTCGATACCCCAATAAAATGGGCGTGTCTAATGAAAGCATAGGCATATCTTGATTGTGGCTAGGGCTTTACATTTTCCAGCCCATTTACCTATCGATTTTTGGGGGAAAATTTTTCTCACTGCAGCATGTTTGATCAATCGAACACCTAGCAAGGTCTTGAATGCCCCCTACTAGATTTTATTCAATGCTAAACCCTCTTATGATCATGTGCAAATGTTTGGATGCCTTTGTTATGCTCACTTTAAGTCAAGAGTTAAGGATATCTTTGCCCCTCAAAGTCAAAAATGTATTTTTATGGGATATCCATATGAAAGAAAGGGTTGGAAAAGCAATGTGATTTTCATTAGTTGTGATGTTATTTTTCATGAGACGATCTTCCCTTTTTCCACATATAAAATTGGGGAACCTGAAGAAAATAGAGTGCTTGGGAGTATAAATATTGTTGACGAACTATGGTTACATGATTGGGGTGTTTACTTGTGATTTTGACCAACTGCAGCAAATGAGCCCCCATAAGAAAGAGTCTTGACTAAGTCCCAGGCAACTGACATAGCTAGACCATTCAAAATCATAAGCCCAGCATCACAAAGCATCAGGTCTGATATTAGTGAGGCTAGGGATGTTGGGCCGCCAGGGAATGGGCTAAACGTATCTGCTGACCTGACAGATGAACCAGGCTCATCAACCCAATCCACTAGATCCTCGTCTGGAGTTTTTGGGCCGCGAGGTTCAGTTGACACTAGGCCTCAGTCTACTAAAACAGCGACGTCTGTGGCAAGGGGGCCCAACACCATCTGATGGGTAGCCCAATAGCAGCAGCAATAATAGGCCCACCAAAGAGAGACAGGCTCCATCACTACAAAAATACATCTAATCTGCGACGGAAATACCGACGGAAAAAGTTTGTTTTTCCGACGGGAAAAGTGATTTCCGACGGAAACTCCGACGGGATTGGGCTCGACGGGATTGGGCTCGTCGCAGAATTTATCCCGACGGAATCCGACGGGTGTCCGACGGAATTTCCGACGGAAATATCCCGTCGGAAATCCCGTCGGACAGGCCTGCAGCATCGGAGGAAGCGAAATCGGAAAAAGGGGGGAGGGAATTTCCGACGGAATTTCCGACGGAAATTCCCGTCGGAATTCCCGTCGGAATTCCATTTTTTTTTAAAAAAAAAAAATTTTTTTTTTAAAAACAATTTTGTTTAAAAAAGAAATTGTCGGATGAAATTGTTTTGTTATTTAAAGAATTGAGAATCCGATAGAGAAGCTAATTTGTAGGAAATTTTTCTTGAAAACCGAAAAAAAAAAAATTACGCAAAATTAATATGCGCGTAACAATATAGTTACCACGATAACATTGTATAGATATTTCTGTCAAAAGAAACATGCTGAATTAAATATGAAGTACGACATATATAGGAAATTGTCTAAAATGTACACAAATTACTAAACTATTCGGAGTCGGATAAATTTGTGGGATCATCATCGTTGTCATCTCAGAGTCCTCTTCATCGTCGGGATTCAAGTTGATCTGGCTGGAGGAGCCTGCACTTTGACCTTTGAAAAATCTTAAAACTTTTTTCAGCATTCGCTCTGTCTTCCCCTGCTTCTTGGCTATTTGAGTTATAGCCTCTGCTTGCTTGGTTATGCTCTCATTGAAGAGTTGTGCTTGCTGTCTTGGATCAAAATGCTCAGCTGATGAGTGACGTGCAGCTGCAATAGTAGCCGATTTTTTCAACTTCACCCCCTCTGCGCCAAAACCGTATACACGGCCCTTCTTGTCGAGATTTTCTTTAATCCAGAACTCCTCTTGGGTCATAGGTGGCAGTTGAGAACCCCCTTGAGATGCAGTTTGGGAGTACTCCTGCCATTTGTTCTGATGATCCTCCTGAAAATATACAACATAAAACTATTTTAAATCAAACCTGCAATTGTCACATATGAATTATCTGTAAATAGAATGTGTGAAACGTACATATTTTTTGGCAGATTTTTTGTCCACAAAAGCTTTGTCTTTCACCTTGCAGTGAGTGTCCTTGAATAATTCCTCACACGTGGGCTCCCTACCTAATATTTGGGTCTGAAAAACAAAAGTAAATCGCAATTAAATATAAGCGATGATGATGAACGAGGACCTCAACCCATATAATATTAATAATCAAATTTCTTACCAGACGCCTTTTCCTTTCACTAATCGGAATTGAGCCACATGTATGCAACGAAGGACCAAAACCTTCAACATCACTCAATCTATTCTTCTTGTTTCGTTCACTCAATTTCTTGAAGTTGTCACTGTCACTCCAATGTTTGAGCATATCATTCCAAACACTAGGCGGTAACCACTTCGGTTTTTTGTTGTACTTCCTAGCGTATCCCAGAATGTCCCTGAGTCGAGTGGCACCTCTGTACTCAAAGTTACGCCGTATCTGACTTTCGTTGTCTGGATGCCAGTAGTAGTGTTTCTGCGGCAAAATAGAAGTATACATATTAGTAATCAAACATTCCAAATTAACAATCTAATCACGACTTTGAAATTTATTGCACAGATAATTATGAACCTTGAACTCATTGAACCAAATGTCTCTTTGAGATTGTGGAACTTCCCCCCACGTCGTCCAAGGACGTGGGTACTTACCTGCAAAGCTTTCGACTATTTTCTGAACTACACCCTGATATGGAACAAAACTGAGAACACAAAAAGAATTGGTTAGTAATAAAGATTACACGTATGAAGAGAATATGAGACGTGAAGAAGTTGCAAAGTTCATAATAAACTTACGTGTCACCATCAGGTTGTAAATATATCTTATTGTTGGTGGTCGATGTGTCACTTTCAGGTGTAGGACTGTGTCTATCTCTTCCTCCCCCTTCATTGCGGACCCCTTCGTTGTGTACTGACTGACTTGGCATTCTAGGTTGTCCCATAAAATGACTACTGTTGAAATGCGGACTGACAGTACCGAACTGTTGATAAACTAATGGAGTAGATGAACCACCACCCATGTAAGGAATATTTGGTTGAATTGGTGTTTGCATACCCGCACCAAAGAAAGGTGGTTGCAGGTGGGATTGCTCATTCATACTACCAAAATAATTTCCGAATGGTTGACTTGGATCAAGAAACCCTCCAAACATTCCACTAAAGGTGTTCGGCTCATAAGTTTGATCTGCAGGATCATACTGTGGAGTCGGTTGTGGTACTCCTCTACCGGCATCACTCCTGGCCGTTCGACCACGACCACGTCCACCATTGTTTCCAGACATCTAAAAAATAAGAACAAAAAAATAAAACCGCGCCATTTTTGATACTATTGTTAGTGAAAAGTTACAGTACATACAGACAATTTTTTTTGAGTTTGCAATAAAAGAACGTTTTATATACATATGCATAAATACCCATATATACAACAAAACAATTCAATCAATCATGGTTGGACGCATTGTCATCGTCATCGTCATCATCACCACTTTGCACTGCCGTATTTTCATCATGACCCTCATCAGTGTCTTCTTCTTCATCCTCCCATTCACCTTCTTCATCCTCTTCATCACCATCATCATGTTCACCATTCCCATCATCATCATCACCCCAATCATGTTCATCAACATCATCAGCCTCTGCAGTTTCATCGACTAATGTGCCTACTATGACATTGTCCACGTTCATGTTTGTCATTCCAAACTGTTGATAGGCAAGTTCTAGGTTTTCTTTATCTTTAGGAGCACCGCGAGGTTTGTTTGGTATAGCTACCCACCAATTCGTTTTTCCTGATATCCCCTCAGGGTACTTAACATATACCACTTGGGTTGCAACATCAGCAAATATGAATGGGTCATACTTTCTGTAACGTCTGGTATGATTCACCTCAGGATATGGGGTGAATTTAGGGTAACGTAACCCCCGAGGAACATCCGGGTCAAACCACTCACAATTGAAAAGCACACATTTTTTAATTGGCTCACCCGTGAATTCAACACGAACAATTTCGTGAAGTACACCATAATAATCCCCTGGGACTTCGTCACCTTCCCCAACTCCTTTGACACAGACGCCACAGTTATATGTTGCTTTACCTTCATTTCTGGCCTTGGTATGAAACCGATAACCATTAATTTTATATACAGAGAAACACTCCACCACCGTAAGCGGCCCATGAGATAAGTTCACCAAAAAATCTTGCCTCTCATCATTAAACACCCGATAAGAATTGACCTACGGACAGAAAAAGAAGGCAACCCTCTTCAGAATTACACAAATGTGTTTTGGAAGTTCAAGATTACTTACGACAAATTACTTACATTACACTCGAACCACTGTGCGAAATTTGCCTCGATGAACAAGTCCACTTCCGCATCACTCGCACTTGGATTATGACTCGCACTTGGGTTATGCCTCAGAAGTTGATGCTTCCAATACGGCAACTCCCAAAAGATACTTTGCTTTGTCCAATTATGTTCATTCTCCTCAAATCCCGAAATTTGGAAATTGATATCTGTAGTCACTTTAGGCAAAGTGGATACAGTATCAGACAACATCTCACCAGGAATCCTTCGGGGAGGGCCAGTGTGTATGCTCTTCCCTTTACGAAAAGCAACTTTGTTAGCTCTAAAACAATGATTCCGAGGCAAGAACCGACGATGGCAATCAAACCAGGATGGCTTTCGGCCATACTGTAACTGAAATGCACAATTCTGATGCATACAAACCGGACATGCTAGCAGCCCATGAGTACTCCATCCAGATAACATACCATATGCGGGAAAATCATTGATAGTCCACATCAATGCGGCATGCAATCTAAAAGTTGCACCGCTTGATACATCAAATGTTTCAACCCCAACATCCCACAGCAATTTCAACTCATCAATTAAGGGTTGTAAGTACACATCAATCCTGTTCTTCGGATTTGCTGGACCTGGAATAATGCAACTTAAAAACATGTATGGGGTAGTCATACACATTTCGGGAGGTAAATTGTAAGGTGTTACCACAACTGGCCACACCGAATACGACCTTCCAGATATGGAAAATGGTGTGAAACCATCAGCACAAAGACCTAACCTCACATTCCGAGATTCTGCAGCGAAGTTTGGATACTTTTGGTCGAAATGCTTCCAAGCTAAACCATCTGAGGGATGGCGGAGAACACCCGACTCTTGGCGGTGCTCATCATGCCATCTCATATGGACGGCAGTCTTTTTGGAGGCATACAATCGTTGCAATCTTGGAATTAAAGACAGGTACTGCATTTTTGCATATGGTACATCCTTACGACCTCGTTGGTTGGAGTTCTTCGGTAAGTGTCTTGCATGTCCACAAAATTTGCATGCGGACAAACTCTCATCTTCTTTATAGTAAAGCATGCAACCAGTTGGACAACAATCAATTTCCTGAACATCCATACCCAAGTCTCTCACTTTTTTCATTTGCTGATGATAATTTTTGGGAATGCCACTTTCAGAAGGGCACACATCTCTCATCAGGCCAACAACTTCATTGAAACAACGTTGAGACATATTGTGTCCCGATTTAATGCTCAGTAGCCTCACAGATGTTTCAAGTTCAGTTATATCACACCCTTCATACAAAGGTCTCTGAGCAGATTCAAGCATAGTGTAAAAGGCCTCAGGATTTACGTCATGCGGACTACTCATGTTCATTTCATTAGCTTGGAACGCAGCATGCACCATATTTTCCATATCATTATGATCGTTGTGATCATAATCAAAATTCATAGAATGTGAACTACTTGCACCCCCAACTTCCGAAGTATCTTCTTCTCCATGACTCGTCCAAAACCAATAACTCTTCACAAATCCCTTTCTATACAAATGTGACTTTACAACGTCAGGTGTAAAATATTGCATGTTCTTACACTTGACACATGGACATCTATAAACTCCATTAATTTGATATTCCTCCTGATTTCGTGCAAATTCATCAAACATATTAACTCCCTCCAACCACTCCTCTCTAAGTCCATGTCCATTAGGATTTCTTCTTCTATACATCCATTGACGATGCAACGGCCCATCCATATGTTCCTAATATGAATTCCTTAATTGTTATGTACACTACATTTAATTGTAATTAAATTCTTGCACAAATGAATTCAACGTGTTTATAATACATGTACGAATTACATTAAAATATATTTAACAAAATTAAACATACTTAACATACTTAAACAATTCAACGAAAAATTAAAGACAGTACGTATTATTTGGAAAAATAAATGTCATCGAATATCAAACATGAAACACCAAACCAAAAAAATCACGCAGTTAACATTATTAAACCATTTATGAAAACGAAATACACATAATACACACACTGTTTAATTATTCAAAACAATACACGTCCCATATTCAATTAGAACACATTCAAAAAAAAACTATTTAACATATCATAACACACCTAATTAAGCATAACACTTCATATACCTATATAATAAAAATTACACACAAATGCAATTATTACTTCGTACTTCATTGAAATAAATAAATCCCAACCAATTTAATTACATATATTACAATTCACATACTTACAAAACGTAAATATATATATCACAAACCAAAGAAAATATTCATGTACTTATGAAATTTAAAGTATTTCCTAAACCAAAACACATTACACATGTGTAACATACTTCAACATTTCGTAACAATTTAATTACATATGTGAGCAACAAATAAATTTTGTATTAAACCAAAAAAATGATTTCATGATGGAAAATCCGATGGAAAATGACTGTAGGAAAAAGTCCCCTAGACCCGCTGGTTTCGATGGAATCTCCTGTTTGTCGGACACATTCCGACAGAGAGAGACAGCCATCGGGAAGCGGGCCAACGGAGTAGGCGACGGAAGCCGACGGATATCTGGAACGAAACATTTAATGTAGCACCAAGAAAATCACCATCTTTTAATGGCAATTCAATGTTCTCTCCAATAACATTGGGTTCGGTTACTCATTTCAAAGATGATGATTTTCTTAGTGCTACACCGAATGCAGCGACCAATTGAGGCAGTGAAGGGGCTAATTTCGAGGGAGGAGCGAAGGATGTCGGACGACCGCAGAGCGCGGCGATAGTGGCTAGAAGAGGGCGACACTAGGTAAGGTGTAGACAGAAAAAGGTTTGTGTGTGTGTGTGGAGTGTCCCATTGCTCGAACAATCGGGTTTTTGAAGACAGTGGACCACTAAAAAAATTCAGGAAAAAGTGTCATCTGACGGAAAATTTCGTCCGGTCACTTATTTCTAAGAAAAACGCAAAACAAAAAAGTAAGACACCGACATTCCAAATAAGTTCAAAATTACACATTTTCAACGTTAATGCGTGTCAGTTGGAAAATCCGCCGTACAATTCCGTCGGAATATTCCTTCCAACAGGCATTTCGTAAAAAAAACCTACCACTTCTATCCGGCAAAGAGAAGTTTCGAAAATTGGATCCATCGAACAGTCCGTCAGTGTAATTTTCCTTCGCCATTTTCCGTCGAACAAAGCAAATTTTTTAGCATGTGCACGACTCAGAAAACGCACATTATTCACATATTCACCAAAATTTAATGCACACCACAATTCAAACAAAACACGCACTTAACATTATTAAACCATTTACTACAACGAAACTTATATTAAATTAGGATTTCATAAAATTAGAATTATTTCACATGCTGTTTAATTATTCAGAACAATATACGCTAAATATGAAATCAGAAAAATATAGTACTTTTTCC
>JACYFF010020679.1:0-22287 GCA_017589665.1 Selenicereus undatus | reverse complement strand
AACACTTCAAACAAAACACTTAATGTAACTACACATGAATGCTATAAATAATTAATTTCACATAACAATATTATTTTTCTACATAAATCTTATTAAATAACAATAACACATGACACCATCGATTACCCACCTCATCTAATTAAACAAACCAAACGAAATAATTACTATTCACATACTTACTAAACTTATATTAATATACAGTCAACATACATACATAAATTCAAAAGAGGAACAAAAAATGCAAACATACTTTAAAATTCATACATCTTTAACGTACTTAACTTTTTTGTGACATAACTTACATCCATATATATGTTACGAACAAATAAATTTTACACTAAACCAATCGCATCATTTTAAAAATTAACTAACATTCAAGAAAAAGCATATTATTCGCATAACCACCCAAAAATACATAAATTCACAAAAATAACAACAAAATCAAACATACTTTAAAATTCATACATGTTTAACGTATTTAACCTTTATGGTGACATGTACATATTTATTATATAATATTTCACTTATTCAAATAAATACACTTCAGAAATGAAATAGAAATTTAAGTAAACAATTAACTACGTTTCAAAAATTTTATAATATTCGCATATTCACCAAAACATACATACTTTCAGTAAAATAACAATAACATTAAACATACATTAAAAAACATACCAACAACTACATTTCATATCAAACCAACCAAATCATGTAAAAAATGAATTACGTCTCAAAAAGGCATAATATTCGCATATTCACTAAAACATACATACTTTTAGTAAAATAACAACAACATTAAACATAAAAAAACATACGAACAACTAAATTTCATATTAAACCAAGCAAATCATGTAAAAAATTAACTACGTCTCAAAAAAAGAATAATATTCGCATATTTACCAAACATACATACTTTCAGTAAAATAACAACAACATTAAACATATCTCAAAAAACATACATGGTTAACATATTTAACGTTTTATAATAACGGAACACATTTTATTTAAATTATTTACAAAAACATATTAAACACGCTTGAAATACTTAATTTAAAATAACAAACATAAATATAACTTTAAAATTTTAAAACGAAACAATTTCGACTAACCTTCAAACACGGAATATCAAACGGATTACCGGCGTGAATAGTCACGGGCGGCGGCGACGGCGGTGGGGCGCGGCGGCGACGGCGGCGGGACGGAGGCGGCGGCGCGGCGGCAATGAACAGTAACGACGGCAACAGAAATCTGACACGGTCACAATTGACAAATTTACAACATAGAAAATACCAAATAACTAAACTAATTTAATTTTAAACAACTTACTAACGAAACAAAAAACTTACCGATTACAAAAATCTTCAACCTTCACTTTCTCTCTCTTCCCTCTCTTTCTCTTTGAGACCTTCTCTCTCTAAATTTCACAAACTACCGAACGCAAACACCCCCTCCCCAAATTTATAAACGCACGCGAACGGCCGCCTCGAGATCTGCGCGACATATGCGACGGATTCCGACGGGATTTCCGACGGAGTCCGACGGAATCCCGTCGGAAATTCCGTCGGAATTTCCGACGGAAAATGCTTCCGTCGGAAATTCCGTCGGAATTTGGCTTTTCCGTCGGGCCCCGCTTGATTTCCCGTCGGTCCCCTCTGACATTTCCCGACGTCTGTCTAGCCCGTCGCATTTTCCGTCGGAGATTAACTGCGTTTTTGTAGTGCATTGCATTTGGATTATTATTTTTTCTATAATGCTTGAGTCAATGACCCCTCTCTTGCATCTTCACATCCAAAAGGTTCTTCAGGTACTCCTTATTCCCTAGTCGATTATATCATATGTAATAATTTCTCAGTTAGCCATAGAGCTTTTCTTGCCACTATTACAAAAATTGCTGATACCAAGTTTTATCAAGAGGCGGTGAAGGAACCTCAGTGGCGACAAGTTATGACAGAACAAATGAAAGCCCTGGAAGAAAATAAGACATGGACTATTGAAGATTTACCACCTGGGAAGAAACTTATTAAATGGGTTGATACGGCTGCAAGCGCACGGTAGCGTTGTAGCAATCAAGGTCAATCCCACAGAGACTAGGTTGATCTATTTAGGCTATGTTCCCTCAAGATATGCTAAGCGACTCAAAGTTTGATATTGAAACTAAATTAATCTAGTATCTAACCTAGTGGATAATCAATCAACGATGTGTACAAAACTAGTAATCTCCCAATTCATGTATCAATCAAGCACATCTTCCTCAAATGGTTTTTTTAAAACCGATAATTGAATTATCATAACCCTCTTTTAAGGTGAAGTGAAATACCTAAATCAAATCAATCATCAATTTTCATGGATTTCTAGATTAGTTTAGGTTCATTAGGCACACGATTATCAAATCAATGGTTTCTCAATCTGTAATTATCTTTCAAGACATCATGCAATCAAGTCAAGTCCTAGAATTCCAGTATTTGAGATTTCACCTTTCAATCCTTCATCCAAATACCCACAACATGCAAGAAAGTGATCAATTTTCTCATAGGACAATAAACTTCTAGAATTTGATAAAACAATCTAATAATTCCAAAAGCACCAAATGATATCAACACAAGATCAAGAAACTAACAAATGTTTGTATAAATCCAAAATAAAAACAACAAAGATAATCAAAATTACAAAACATAAATCTCAATTTAGAGAAGAGAAGGGAAGAGAAGAGAAAAGAGATGATCAGCCAAGATCGCGCTTGAACTGTAGTGCAAACCCCGAGATGGAATCCTTGTAAATCTTCACTTCAACTCCCTCTCTCTACTTCTAATCTAATCTAAACTCTTATCCTAGGTAGGATGATATGGAGAATGGAATTATGGGATGTGTGTGTTTTCTGCAGCGAAAATGACCCTATTTATACGAAAACCCAATCAACCTCAGCCACACGATGAGGGAAAACAAAGAGATTAGCAGTTATGCCTCCACCATGGATCGTGGTATCCACCATGGGTTGACCATGGTGCTGGATGGCTCATCATGCTTCTGTTCTTCTTTCTTTCTATAGGCATGACAACTCAGGGGCATCCGTGGTGAGTCAAAATACATCTAAATGAAGGTCAAAACAAGGGTAAAATGGTCTAAAATGCTACAAACATCATCAAACAACCATACCCAAGTGTAAAATGGGAAAAAAAAAGTATAAACTGGGAAAAAGAGTATAAACTATAACATAAAACACATAATTTACCCTAAAAAATGGAGGAAAATTACCCTAAAATGATGTATACACTAAGCACTTATCATTGGTCTATAAGGTCAAATACAAATCAGACGGTACTATTGAATGTTAGAAGGCTCGCCTTGCAGTGAGATGTGATCACCACTTATAGGGTTTTGACTTTAATGAGACCTTTGCTCCTGTGGCCAAAATATCCACTGTACATACATTTCTATCTGTGGTTGTTGCTTGGGGATGGGAGCAACACCAAATGGATATGAATAATGCATTTCTACGTGGGGACTTAGACGACGAGGTTTATATGCGATTGCCACCTAGATTTTCATCCAGTTCTCCTAACAAAGTTTGCAGGCTACGCAAGTCACTTTATGCATTAAGGTAAGCACCACGACAATGGCTCACCAAGCTTTCCTCTACCTTTGTTGCTCATGACTTTGTGAGATCGTATGCTGATTACTTGCTGTTTACATACCGAAAAGGCAAGGTATGTTTAGCACTTCTGGTATATATCAATGGCGTCATTCTGGCTGGTAATGATCCGCATACTTTTGCTGCAACCAAGGCTTACTTGAATCTTTACTTTCAGATTAAGCACTTGGGTCCGTGAAAATATTTTCTTGGCATTAAGGTGGCTCACAGACCATGAGGCTTTTTTCTCAGTCAACGTCAGCATGCACTTGAAATTGTGGAGGAAAGCGGACTTTTGGGTAGCAAGCCCTCTGACTTCTCCATCACGGAGAACCATAAGCTTGCCCTTGGGAAAAGGCACACCCTGGATAACCCTAGTCAATATCAGCGCCTAGTAGGACGTCTCATCTATCTTACCGTTATCAAACTATACTTATGTTATGCTGTTCATATTTTGTCACTGTTTACGCAACAACCCCTAGAAGAACATATCAATGCTGCACGACAAGTTCTCCAATACATCAAAGGGACACCCGGATATGGGATTTTTTAGTGATAGATAGTGATCTTAGGATTCGGGCACATTTTGACACCGACTGAGGTGCTTGCCCTCTTACTAGGCGATCACTTACTAGGTACGTAGTTACTCTTGGTGTCTTACCCCTATCTTGGAAGACAAAGAAACACACAAAGGCTTCTCGCTCTTCTACTGAAGCTGAGTACTACTCTATGGCTGCAACCACAAGCAAGTTGATATGGCTTAAAGCCTTACTTGCCTCTCTCGAGGTGCTTCATGATTTCGCTATGCAACTATTCTGTGGCAATCAAGTTGAGCTTCATATTGTCAAGAATCTGGCATTTCATGAACGTACCAAACATATTGAGCTCATATTTCATTTTGTACGAGAAAAATTATAAGTTAGTGATCTCACTTTCTCTTATATCCCCACCAAACACCAATCGACTGATATTTTCACCAAAGCTCTTGGGTGGCAGCAATTTGCATATTTACGGGGCAAGTTGGGCATGATTAATCCTCATACTCCCACTTGAGGGGAAGTATTACATTATATATTTGATATATCTTAAGATATATCTTTGATAATATTATGTAATATTTTTGTGATAATATTTGTGATATTCTCGCTGAATTTATCCCTAATTAGCTCCCAAATTATCTCCTCGAATCATGGGGATAGTTGTACACTTAGAGTTGCATATATTATGAAGTCTTGATCAATAATAAAAGCAAGAAGTTGGGAGGAGCAAAATACACGGCTTTCTCATAGAAATTACTCCTCTCCTTCTTCATTTTTGTTTGCTTTATTTTGTTCATTTTTGCTATCATTTATACCCATTTTTTCTATCCTAATGTTCAAATGGTGGACATTACGCACTATAAATATTTCCTCCTATGGATGGCCAATGGTAAGCTTTTCTCTCTGTACCTCTATCCGCAGTTTCTCACAACCTCACAGCGGAATATTATAACTTGTAATTTCTGTAAAAAACAAATGGGACAAATCAACAACCGTAAAACAAAATATACTACTACAACTATTTAGTTTTACTTAATAAGAATGAGATGCCAGATTATAAAAATGATGTTAATCAAGTAATTTTACTTAAAGTCACTTAGAGTCGAGACTCGAGATGACAGGAGTTATGATAGTTTAATTAGTTGCTAGATTATGCACCTTATAATATCAGGAAGTGAGTCAATCTTTTTTTATATTTTACTACGGTAGTATTTGGTTGGAAGGAAAATCATTTTTCTAGAAACTCATTTTCCATGGAAAATAGTCTTCCAAGGAAAATTGATTTTCTATCACATTTTTCGACGTTTGGTACAAGATAAATCATATTTCATAGAAAAAGAAAAACGTGAATTGAATTGTTTAAGTAGTGAAAAATGTCAACTAAATAGTTGTAGTAGAGCTAAATGCTGACCGAATGAAGGAATGTTGAGCTTAGAATTCATATTTGAGTTTTTAAAAAATATTTCCTATTGGATAATCAAGTTTCGATCTGAACCATTAAAATTGGTTTAGCGACGAAAAACATCAGCTGAATTGTTTAAGTGACTAAAAATGTCGACTAAATGGTCGTGAATGAGAAAAATGTTGATCAAATGAAGCAATGTCGTGCGCAAAATCTGGATTTGAGCTTGTTCTAATCTTTCATATCTGGTGATCAAGTTACAATTCAAACTGTTGAAATTATTCTAATAGTGAAAAATATTGATTGCATTATTTAAGTTGCAAAAAATATCTACTGAATTGTCGTTGTAGAAAAAAGATGCTGGCCAAATGAAAGAATGTGGAGCTTAAAATTTGAATTTGACCCTATTTTAATTCTTTCTATCTGATTATCAAATTCCGATCCAAACCATTGAAATTATTTCAATGGTAAGTCAATTGAATTGTTTTACTGGCAAGAAATATCAATTAAATTGGTGCCGGAGATGAATGTTGACCAAATAAAAGTAATTTGAGCTCAAAATCTTGATTTGAGTTTATTTTAATCTTTTCAATCAGATAGTCAAGTTTCGATCCAAACTATTGAAATCGAATTGTGTACCTAAATTTCAGCTGACCATATCGCCAAATAGTTGACAGGAGAAAATCAACCTCCTATCTTCACAAAAAAGAAATCATTTTCCTCCAAGGGAGAGAAAATTATTTTCCTTTATTGTGCCAAACAGCAGAAAATTGGAAAACTATTTTATGAAAAAATCATTTTCCCCTCTACCAAACCCTACCTAAGTTAAATGTACACCTGCCGACAATATGTGATTCTTTAGCTTTTGAAAAGGCATAAATTACCTTGTTAATTTTTTGCATCCATTTTTGATTAAAATTTTAAAAAAGAGAAAAGAGTGGATGTCCTTTTCTAGTTGAATAAAAAACACTGTCCTGCTGCCATGATCAGCAGAAGGATCATTATTTTCATTGCCTTCTCCAACAACATACACTTGTATAGTGGTCTTCAGCACCAACATTATACAGTTGTTATATCATAAAACCGGTTGTATATAAACAGTTATGCCTTCAAATTTTGGCTCACTAAAAAAATATTATGTATCTTACTAAAATATGCTAATCCACACCCAGTTTCACTCACTATGGCTCACTAAAATATTTTAATGAGCTAAGACCCATTTTTGATGAGCTAATGGATACTTTTAGTGAGCAGACATACCCAAATCGGTGTGTTTTATATGCCCGGGTTTTGCTCAGTAAAAACATTATATACCTTATCAAAAGGTGCTCTTATACAAAAAAAAAAATGATATTGTGCATATGAAGTTCTCCAAATTGTAATATTCTAGTTATCTATATTATGCTTTTTATAGTTAGCTATGATATTTATTCAGTGAATTGCATTAGCTCTTTAGTGAGTTAAGAAATTTTTTTAGTGATTAGTGATTAGTATTAGTGTTCATAATATAAAAGACTGAGCAGACATAGAATACACAAGCACATACATATTCTTGTTTATATTCTGACATACAATTTTTTTAGTGAGCTGTATAATGACTTTAGGTGAGCTATAGTATGCATTTAGTGAGCAATACTTTATATTTATCTTATAGTGTGTTGTGGTAAAACTTTTGGTTAACCGAAATATAAGATAATTTTAAATGCTAAGAATGATATACTTAAAAAGTTTCAGTCACTTGTACTATTTAATTTCTTTTAGTGAGCTATGACTTTTATTTATTGAGTTGTGATGGATATTTAGAACGTTAAAAAATATATCAATGATTAATATGATTCAGTGAGCAATATTATTAACTATGGCTAGTCAAAATCAACATGCAAACAATATAATACACACGTACACATTCTTGTTATACTTTGAGATATGATATTTTCTTAGTGAGTTGTACTTATTTTCATCTGGTAACATGCTATAATATATCTTTTGAATAATTCAAATATAAGATTAAGCAAATATACAAGAATAACATACTTGATAAGTTTCAATCACATATCTATGACTTATTAGAGAGTTATGTTTATTATGTTTTGATGAGGTATAATCTAAACTTAGTGAGCAAATATTCAAAAATCTATAATTTATTGATCTGTATTGTGTTTTTTACTGAGCTATTACATATATATTAATGAATGACGTCCATAATTTTTTGATAAAAAAAATGAAGGAAGATGAGAAGATAAAAATTAAAAAAAATTAAAAAAAAACCGAAGAAAACCACAACCTTGCAATTGTTAAGAATTGAACCCATAACTTGTGGGAAGCCCAAAAATGCACCAACTACTAGTGCAACTATCACATATCAATTCGTCTTGCGTGTCTAATTAAATACCATAAAGATCTGACAAATCGCATTGTCCGCCAGATTATACAGTATAATTTGCGAACATCATATAATCATCATGATTTTTATTTTTATTTTGAGTTACTCTCCAAAATATCTGACTAATTGGGACAACTTAATCTCAATTCATTTATTCGCTAGGATGCCATCGTTTTTAATATTTAACTGAGCTGCGACCGGGTCTGCCCACTGAGCAGCACATGGTTTTGTTTTATTTGTTTATTTTGAATCAAACAATTGATTTAGTTTTTTTTTATGTTTTTGGGCAGGGACCAAAAATAGTTGATTCAGTTAGGATTATATTAGATAAAAGTCCAAAGAATTAATACTTGGGCGTATATGTTTAATTTTCAACCATAACGAAAGGATCTGACAAGTCGCAAGAAAGATCATCTTTAACACGGTAACCCGTCACATCGATTGAAACATCCAAAGCATTCTTTATTATTGTTTACAAACGCCTACTCCAAGTCAAGCATAAACGTTGAGTCGTTGTTAGTTCAGCAGACTCCTTCCATCCAACCCTTTGCTTGTCCTTCTTTCTACGTTAATTTAAAACACCAATAAAATAATTTTCTTTCCTTTTTTAAATTAACACCAATAAAATAGATACATTTCAATCAATCTCACATAACATGTTGTCTAAGGTGGGTAGAAAATTTAACAATAATTTAAGGTATTACTAATCATTTATTTACAATGACTTTGATAGAAATTATTCTTTGATAAATTATTATTAATTATTCCAAACCTAAATTAAAAAGTCATTTCATAATAAGTTATTGCTCTCCTCAAAACCTTTAAAGAGTACCGCTAAATAAATTCGTCACAGTATAACCCTTATGTCAAAGTCTTATTCCTAAAATTGTATGATATCAAATGGACACCCCACCCAAAAAAAAAAAAGAGTTGTAGTCGTCGAAAGCCAAATGGCGATAAGATGATGAAACACAGGACGTCAGTCTTCCTCCTATACAAGGTCGTCTTCCAAGTCTCCTCCTTTCTTCCAAGGGTGTCTTCATATGATATAAGACACATAGAATCAGCAGACAAGACACGAGATGATCAAACTACATTTTTAAGTTTTCCCAACAAAGGCCAGGAGGTGGTAGCTGTGGCTATGACTATGGCTACGGGGATGAAGTGGGTCGGTTTGCTGATGATATGGTTAACGGCAACGACCAGGAAAGTGGTGGGGGGATTTGTCGTGGAGAAGAACAGCATAACAGTGTTGCAGCCGTACAACATGAACGAGGGCAATAAACACGATGCGTCCATTGCTAACTTTGGGGTGCCTCAGTATGGTGGCTCGATGGTTGGGTCTGTTGTGTACCCTGATAAAGGCACAGATGCTTGTAAGCCCTTCGATGGGGATAAGCCCTTCAAGTCCACCACCTCTCGTCCGAGCATTCTCCTCGTTGACCGTGGAGGTATCTCTTTTTGATCTCTATTCCTGCCCAGGATTTTCTACCTATAAAATATCATTCATCATATCCGATCCAATTACAAATTACTCTAATTGTCGCATGAAATAGTATCGTAAGGAGGAATGTCGTTTTAATGCATCTTTATGTCTATTAGCTACTCTTATCTTTAGTCGTATTGCCCTTAATTGCGTGGAACATGAAATTTAATAGAGAGATTGACTTTTTATCTGCCTAAAAAAATAATTGTTTATTATGTCTAAAAATTTATTTTCTTTTTTTTTGTTTATATTATCTTATAATACAAGGTTTTTTTTTTATCATTCGAACTTGTCAGACAGTAACTTTGTCTTTGTTTTCAGGGGAGGGGGCTAATGTGACATTTCAAAAATTTTATGTAAAATAAAAATAACATGACCTTTTTTTTTTATCAATAAAATATATTTCTCTTTTTTGATGGCTGATTTAAATCTTATTTACCTTACTCCATATGGGTGGCTCAAAAATCAAAATGCTATGTAGATATACATACTTGTACATAGAATTAAGGAATAATGATTAACCATTTTAAGGAGTTCAAAGTTATTAGTGATTTATCAGAATATTTATTACAGGTTTCTACCAAAGTCGCATGTTTTTATATGCCTAAATCCTAAATTGTATTGAATGAGTAAGACAGTGTTAAATAAATTGGTGTTTATTTCAATAAGCACCACCCAAACTCGTCATCACACGTTCTACTAATTACAAGTTGGATCACTGGTCTAGATCAAAATAAAATATACAAACTTTTTCTGCCTCTTGGATGCAAATAAAGTACTGAACATGTTATCAATTATCAGCAAATTGGTTGCACGATGTTTGAAGTATCTGAATGTTGGATTCGTCGTGTTAGAACGTCAGGCTCTTCCCCCTCTGTTTCTCTCCTTGTGAAGCTTGCTTATTTAACTATTTAATTTGTTTGGCTTCTGTTTTTTCAATTGTAGTTGTACATCTAATAGCCCAATTTTATGAGCTTTAAGTAATTCAACGTTAAAATTTTCAACTTTGATATCAAAAATTTGTATTTGAGTCTCATCTAAATTAAAGATATGTTATTTTCTTTTATCAAAAGATAAAATAAAATTATGTTATTGCACCAACAAACACATACAAAAAAAGGGGGATCTAGATCATTGGTGTTTTGTGTCGGAACTTAGAAAAATCTAGGGAAGATGTAGATATTACAACAAAAAATTTTGCAGTGATTAATCAATTTATTATGTTAAATTTTGGCTGATGACATACTAAAATGCAATGTCAACCAAAGTGTAAGGAAGATTAACGTGAGGAACGAGAAAAGTATTGGTTGTGATGTCACTCCCCAGGCATTGAGTTAAGTCTCACTTCATTAAGTCATCTTGGTTGTTATGTTGTTCTATTTGCTTAGGAATGCTCGCAAGCAAAAGCTCTACATAACTTTGAAGAAAATCTGGCATGCTTAGGTTTCCAGGCTTCCATTTAACCTGATTTTGTTGTCATTGCTTCCTTGATAAGTGATAAATCTCTTGAAGAGAATACCTATATCATATTCCTGGGAGCACATACAATCAAGAGCCACATCAGTAAAGATATATTAAACGATTAACATATGAAAAATACACATGTGAGAAATATATACATATGGATAATGACAATATTGCTCCTAGAAACACATAAGAAATTGCCGATGTATATGGCCTTCACAGTTACTTCACTGCCAGTTAAAGTTTGTTTCTTCAAATTTTTGCACTAATTCTATTCACTGTGAATCACCTTATGTGCTGAAAGATAATATTCAGACAAACTGCAAAATAAAAACAGAATATTTGGAGCAAGAAAGGGAGGAGTAGAAGGGAAAAATCACAATTTTGGCGTTGGAAAACTTAGGACAGATAATTAAGAGGAGGCGGAAAGACGGATTCGTTTCATTTGGGACTGGGTCAATGCGAATTTGAGTCAAAATTGAGTTGTTTTCCATGTCTAAAGCTATGTTAGTGATTGAAAACTTTTAAATTTATAGTTTTTGATCTCATTGTTGATGTTTGCACTATCAGAGTGCTACTTCGCCCTAAAAGCATGGAATGCACAGCAAGCTGGTGCAGCGGCTGTTTTGGTAGCAGATAGTGTAGATGAGCCTCTGATTACCATGGACTCCCCTCAAGAGAGCAATGGTGCGGATGGTTTTATAGAAAAGCTAGAAATCCCATCAGTTCTCATAGAAAAAAGCTTTGGTGATACCTTAAAGAGTGCTTCGAAGAAGGGAAATGAAGTAGTGATCAAACTAGACTGGTCAGAATCGATGCCTAACCCTGATGGCAGGGTGGAGTATGAGTTTTGGACAAACAGCAACGATGAATGTGGGGCCCGTTGTGATGAGCAGATGAGCTTCGTCAAGGACTTCAAGGGCCATGCTCAGATTCTCGAGAAAGGGGGATACACCATTTTTACCCCTCACTATATAACTTGGTACTGTCCAAAGATTTTCCTTGGCAGCAGCCAGTGCAAGTCTCAATGTATAAACCAAGGGAGGTATTGTGCTCCTGACCCTGAGCAGGATTTCGGGGAAGGATATGAAGGGAAAGACGTTGTTTTCGAGAATTTGAGGCAGCTTTGTGTGCATAAAGTTGCCAAAGAAGAGAACAGGTCATGGGTTTGGTGGGACTATGTCACTGATTTCCATATTAGGTGTTCCATGAAGCAGAAGAAATACACCAAATCTTGTGCGGAGAGTGTGCTGAAGTCACTTAGTAAGTTCCCACATTTTGGTATCATTTAGTGTTTTTGTTTGTCAGTGTTTGCCTTCTAATTTGCTTTTGATGTGATAGATCTACCTCTTGATAAGATTAAGAATTGTGTGGGAGATCCTGAGCATGATGGGGAGAATGAAGTCCTGAAAAATGAACAAGAAAAGCAGGTTAGTTATCATAATTCCAAGTTGCCATCCTTCTTGTTTATGAAGCAACTTCTACTTTTGCTCCTCACATCTGGATTCGACCATGCATGTATTGGAAGGTCGAGTGTAGTGTAGGTGTTGGTTTCAGGACTTGACCCTTTTTTGGGGAAATTTGTAATGTGTAACCTAAAATGAAAGGTTGATTCCCACATATTGAGATTTGTTAGGTGCCAAAACAGAGGTATTTGATGCGGAAGTAAAAAGTCCCAGTAGTACTGACCTTTGAGTTCTGATAATTTAAAGATTGACCTCAGTGTTTCGTACAGGTTGGGCAAGGATCTCGTGGTGATGTAACTATTTTGCCCACACTGGTGATCAATGATGTGCAATACCGAGGTTAGTTCAGTCAGATAGTCTCCCCTTTAATTAGGTTCATTAGTGCTTACATTGCTTGATTTGGAAGGGGCCAAGAGGAAGCAGAGCATGAAAATACCATTTTCCTTAAGGGTACTATGCAGAGATGGAAAGATTTCATTGCATATAAATTGGTAGCTCATGTAACTTGGCCTAGGAGTTTGACATGTGCAACCTTACCTCAGAACTGAATTGTATGGATGATATTAGTCGGACCCTTAAAGGTGAAAGGCATCAAATCCTGGCTAATTTACAATTGATTAGTGAGACATGTAGCTTCACCTCTTTATAATCCAAGGCATAAAGAATTGCTTTTGAGTGGCTCTTTCATGATGGAAGCTTGACGTGCTTTCCACACATCAGGCCTATGTGTGAGAAATATGGTGTAATACATCTCAGCATTTGTGCTAGCACCTGCACAATGTTACTTCATAACAGGCACTAATTACCTAATTAATCTTAGAATCTAAAGTTTGTCTTTTACATTCTGCAAGGCAAACTGGAGAGAACAGGTGTACTGAAGGCCCTCTGTGCAGCTTTCAAAGAGACAACAGATCCACCAATTTGTTTGACTGGAGGTCTATGCACATGATTCCTGTGTTGACTCCATAACCAACATTGTAAAGCTGGATTTTAACACTTTTTTTTGCCATTCTAATGAATGTTTAGGAATTGAAACTGATGAGTGTCTCGAAAACAATGGTGGCTGCTGGCAGGATCGACATGCGAATATAACTGCTTGCAAGGTAGCATGCATTCTTCATCCTTTGCAGTACTTTTTAACATATCTTCGAAAAGTCTTTTTGAAGGTTGACATCTTAATCTATATAAAATTGAATCACTGACTTTCACCACATAACTGGCTTTAGGACACTTTCAGGGGAAGAGTATGTGAATGTCCCCTTGCGAATGGGGTTCAGTATGAAGGAGATGGGTATGCATCTTGTACAGGTACTTAATTACAGTTCTTTTATTCCTCCCACTTCCACCCCCAGAAGGTGAAAAAAAAAAACAAAAGGCAGGTGGAAAAAAATATGATTCTTAGCCTCCACGGAGAAATGAACTCTTTTATTTGCCACATAGATATCTTCATTGTTACAATTTTAGCGAAATTGCACGACTTCTCATGTTTCTTTGTTTTCTAACTTCTCCAGCTGTTGGACCAGCAAGGTGCACTATAAACCATGGTGGTTGCTGGTCAGAGTCGAGGAATGGGAGAACTTTCTCCGCCTGTTCAGTTCTGTGACACTACTTAGCGTCCTACTCTTGCTTTATTTTGCCAAAAATAAATAAAAAATGGTAACTTCTCTAACATGAAAACTTCTTCATTGAATTCAGGGATCTCAACTTTCTGGTTGCAAGTGCCCGGAAGGCTTTCGTGGAGATGGCCATACCTGTGAAGGTTGTGCTTCTTCTTCGCACATAGCATGATTTTCTAACATAATGTGTGCATGATTCAATCCCTTATAATCCATAATTCTGAAATTATGATTTGGTTTATCCCAGATGTTGATGAATGTAAGGAAGGTACAGCATGCCAGTGCCCCAGCTGCAGCTGCAAAAACACATGGGGCGGATATCATTGCAAGTGCGGAGGGGATCGGTTGTACTTACAGGATCAAGACACATGCATAGGTACATTCCTCCATCTTAATTTAGAGACAATATTGCAGGTTGGTAAAGGTTGGGTAACTAATCATCGATGAAGGATCATGGTCAAATGGATTCAAGTTGGGTTGTTACAAACAGGGTCATTTGGCCGGTGGATTCGTCATCAGCTTGCCGATTGAACCATCAGGAAAAAGCTATCAGTATTAGTCTAACAATTTCCATGGGGTTCAAATTAGGGAATGGAAAAATCATGTCCTTGTATTTGACATATGATTATTGAAGTATAATTGGGTAGGAGTCATTCTTACTCGTGGTTCAATTTTCTGATTTCTATGTCTCCATAAACTGATGTATTTTCTTTGTTTCAGAACAGGAAAAAAGAAAAGCAGTAACATGTTTTTTTTTATTTTATTATTACAGAAAGAAGCTCTTCAAAAACTGGGTGGTTTGCATCCTTTGTAGCCATTGGTATTGTGGGCGGCGCAAGCTTAGCTGGTTACATATTCTACAAGTACAGGCTACGGGTATGTCCAAAAGAAACATATATGCTGCACTGTCAGTGATTTTATTTTTCTCTAACGATGGATGATCTGGTTTTGATCTGTCAACATTAAATACTTCTCGTCTCACTTGCAGTCTTACATGGACTCAGAGATAATGGCTATCATGTCTCAGTACATGCCACTTGACAGCCAACATGCCGGAAACGTAAATGTCCACAACTCAGAAGCAGAACCACTGCAGCATGGATCTTCTGTGTGATGCGTATATATCTAAGTACTGCTGTTTAGTCATGACTTTCGGTGCTGCGTTGCCTTCATCAAGGTCAAGCCTGTTGGTAATGGTTGTAAAGGATATGAAAGGAGATCATGCTGCTAAAGTCTAAACTTACAATACCACTTTTTGTGAGCCAAGTGAACGGATAGTAGGCTTAATCTTTTGATCTAATGTATAGAACGAGATGTAAAAGCACATGGATTTGGTTAATATATCCTTACACGTGGATCATTTCAGAATAAATAATGCTGTAACTCACCTTTTTAAAGTTGGTAAGTAGTCCCTATGTTGGAGACTACCACCTGGGCCACAACAGGATGTTTTGTAGTAAGCTGGGAAATGGGGCACACAATTGGGTCCTAGACTCACAAGGCCAAAGCCTATTTCCACCGTACTAATTGCCTGTGTGAACTAGGAATTGAACCTTGATAGTGGTGATAAGCAAGTAGTTTCATAGTCTATACCATGTGAACCACAACTCCCTCACTTTGTCAATAACCTGATCTGCTCACCTTTGTAGAGGACTATTATTCCTGAGGGTACCATTACCCAAAAGTTCGATTGACATGTAAGAAATGATAAATGCTGATACACAACATTTTAAAAAAAAAAATTGTTGTATGAAGTCCTACGAATCTATGAGATATGACATTCACCATATTCTTGGACTACCCTCAAAATTTACCACAGTATTAACACAGGAAGGCAACTCATTCAAAAGACAGCCATCATGCCTTGCCAATGAACTCGACGTCAAAAAGAAGCACTGAATTTGGAGGAATAATGCATGAACCTGTAACATTTTAAGAGCGAACTGGTGCATATCAGTGTTAAATTAATCAGAAATGTCACTTCAACTGAAAGCAAAGTAATACCTTAAATCCAATTCTCCATAATATCTTCACAAGCATTTCTAGTTAATGTACATTTCTGACGCATATAATTCAAGTAAGATGTCGAATGTAACCAAGGAATTACGTGTAGATAGTCATATTTTCAAGAATTATATTCTTGTAAAAGTTAAATGTGAGAGACATGTCCCCCTGTTTTGTGGAGCCTTCTATATGTAAGGGAGTTAACAATCGCCAATAATTACTCACCTCCTCTGCATCCAGCGCCCCTTATGCCATATCCTAGTTCTGGTGGTATCTTCAATCTTCTCTTGCCCCCTAGTTAAATGTCAATAACCACATAGACAAATTACAAAAAATCGAACTAAATAGTACTGGCTATTACATGCACATGAAGTTGGTGTTCAAGTTGAGAAAGTAATGAAAGTTAGAAGTACCGGCAAGCATCGGAGGGATTCCCTCAGCACCTAAGATTCCTTGATCCCAGCCTTTGATCACCTACAGATGCTTCGAACATCCATTCAATAACTTTTTTGGGGTATAACAATGACTATAATTTTTAATGTTTCTTCTGTTCAGATGGCAAGTTTAAACAATTTCTCTCACGTGATACTATCTCATCCAAGATCATTAAAAGGCAGCCTGGTGCACAAGCATCCCGCCGCGTTCACGTAGGGTCCGGGGAAGGGCCGCACCCCAAGGGGTGAATTGTAGGCAGCCTAACTTGACTTTGTCTGTGGCTGATTCCATGACAACACAATTAAGGGCATTCCAAGATCATTGTAAAGAAAAAATTCACGTGGGTAGGCCGAACAAAAAGAACTAGTATTAATGTTACTCGATATCCTGTGTTAAAATCAATCTCATGTAAGACCTTATAATGTTTAAATCAATACTGAGATGGAGAGAGATGCAACACAATTAAGGGTGTGTTTGGTAAGGGGGAAAATCATTTTCGTGGAAAATGAATTTCTTATTTTATGGTGTTTGCTAAAACAACGAGGGAAAATTCATTTTCATAGGAAAGTCATTTTCCTTAGGATGAAGGAAAATATTTTCACTTTGAATAGAACGTAAGTCGATTTTACGTTTCTTGGGTTCTTACACGGTCTCACACTCTTTCTCTCTTCAGTGTCTATTTCCTCGATATATGGTTCGAAAATTAAGGAAAATTATTTTTAGCTTTGTTTTTCATTTTTTTGCTAATCAAACTAATTCTCGAGAAAGTTCATTTTCCTTTTGACCAAACAACTGAAAATATGAGTTGAAAATCATTTTACTTGAAAAGACATTTTACACGAAAAATCGTTTTCTAGGAAAATAGTTTTCAATCTTGCCAAACGCATTATAAGAGAAAATTGTCAAAGTTACCTCCCCAACACCAACGCGAAAAGTGAGAGGTTTTCCACGGTTGTAGCTGCTGTCAAATACCTTCCCATCCTCTTCTAGTCTCCCAACGTAATGTGCCTGCATTATCAAATCTATTAAACTATATATAACAGCTTTTTCTCCTCGCACAGCTTATGACTATGGAAAAGTTACCAGTCTAGCACAAGTGGACAATGCATGGTCAATTTCAACTCATAGTTAAAAAGCATAGGAAATGGAAATTAATCGGTTGTAACGACTAGGAAGCTCACTGGCATTTTGGCGCCGAGGAAACTAGACTGAAATACACCCCAGTTACTAGTTAACCACCGGATGGTGGCTTTCAGTAGAATTTACTACAGAACTTTGTAACAAAGTACGCGAATTCCTGCGGGCTCAATGGTAATTTCATTCGAACCCAAATAGGGAACTTAAGTAATACATATGTTGTTTGAGCATAAAACTATTTGTTGATCTTTGGCTATCAACTTAAGCTTTTAGTTGCGATGATCCTTGAACACAGTATCAGTCTATATCAGGTTTAAATCTCAGCAGCACCCACGTTAATTTATTGCGCAAAGTAAGGTGGAACTTGCAACATACCCACTTCAAGCCCAAAGGGCATGCGAAGTGAGAGGGGCACATTACAGTAGCTTGAATAATATAGTAACAAAATGAGCAATATACCTTAATAAGTTGGCCTTGGGAAGCTTGAGGGCCAATGCCAAAGACTTTATCACAGAAGCCAAGTCCAGAAGGAGCTATTGTGAATTCACAAGAACCCTCTTCACTGGCGGTTGCAAGCTGAGCACCACCAAGTGTTCCAGCAGAAAGCAGTCCAGTGGCAAGCAGTGCTTCTCTTCTTCCTACCAATTTCTGGCATTTTCCACTTATTACTTGCAAAGACGACGCTAAGTCTTGGGGCTGCGAATGTTGTGCTACTTTACTGAGATTTTTTATGAGCAGTGGCGACGAAGAAGAAGAAGAATTTGAGAAGGCAATGGTGGTGTGGTTTTTGGGTGTGCAAAGTGGAAGAGAATATGGCAGGGAGCTCATTTTTGGACCAACCAATTCTTAAAGCAGTAGATAAGTGAGAATATTGTTGGTGTTATAAGCAGTGGATGCCACCAAAAATACCATAGACCACAGCAGGGTATACAAACGCGAATACTTACGAGGATATTTTTGCCATTTTGCGTCATGACTCTGTGTTTTGGACAATTGGACCAACTTCAAATGACTGGACTCCAGGTATTTTTTAAAGAAAAATTAAAAGCCTCCACTTGCAATGTGCGAGTGTAGACCTTTTAATTTGGTTACGCGGATTAATTATGAGTATATTGGGTAAATTATGGGTGAGCATACTTAGATTTTGAGTATTTTGGGTTGCTCTAATTGGTTTAGAGTATCTTTTTGTAAGTTATTCTTCTTTTATCAATCACAAAAATTCGGGATTTTGTTTACTTAAAAATAGTTTGTGTTTTCCGAAAAAAACATAGTAATTGTACTTTTCCTTAAAAGAATATTGAATAATATTCAAGACTTTTCATTATGATATAAGCATTGTACATGGGTAGTTAAGGGGTCATGTTTTATAAGATGGGCCCAGGTTGGTTCGTTTAAATTAAGTTCAACAAAAGATCACGTTAAAAATGGGTTGATTCATAACGAATCAAGTCGTGTTTTTATCAAATGTAACTATTACACTGGTTTACGTGTTACACTTGGGCAAATTATTGTTTACAATTTATAAGTCATAGTAATTATTATATGGAGGTTTTTTTATGTACAGTTGCTCTACTTTTAAATGGGTTGAAAGAGGATCAAAATTGAGCTAGTCTAACTGTAATACCCCAGAAATTTATCATTATTAACATGGAAACAACCAAAAAATAAATATCACCATCACCATATAGACTTACAAGAGTGGGCTAAATCTTGTTGAGATGTTGGGATTGTAGTACCAAAAGTTGAACCGGCCAATATTGGCGGAAATGCTTAGAACTTGAGATTATGGAGAATACCACCATTTAATTATTTTGACTAGGTAACTAATTGATTACAATGCACCACATTGAGAATTGCTAGTATTAATTATAATACATTCACCTTGCCATTCCTAAATTTTTGTGCCATAAGAACAGGGTTTGATCTTACATCCAAGTTTCCCTATAAATATCAAATCTCTTCCTCCCTTTGCCACACATCATCCATTGTTTACTATACACACACTCTCTCTCTTTTTCTTGCACTCTTTCTTTCCCTATTGAGCAAAATTAACGGAATAGTGGGGCTTTGACTCATGTAAATGAAGGATCAAGTAACATGATTGTGATCGACCTATTATTGTCGTTGTGGCTTCGTTGTTAACCTTGTGTGGCCTACTTGTCATTTTTCCAGGGCACATGAAGCTTTAGACCGCTTCAACTGAATTTGTAAAAATAATTGCATAAGTTAAGGTACAATATAATAGTTGTGGCCTTATACTCAGGACATTTTACTGAATTGATGTGGCTAATAAAATGTGACATGAAATAATTATATTTTTTTTATTGTTTTGCCTCATTAACGGTGGACCCTCTTTCTACTCTATTGTACGTTGATCAATGAAGTTTGGACTTCCCGATCAGCCCAAGTATGTACATATATGTTGAATGATCGTAATAGAGATTCAGTCTCTCTATTGTTAAATGTTTTACTAATGGCACATTCATCCAATAATGTTGGGTGCTACCATAAGATAATTAAAGAAGCAAATGTTTTAACTTAGTTTGTGGAATAGAATGAATTTAATTGTGCATTGAATTATATTTACTGCATAACTTCATCCTGTACTAGGCCCGTTTGTCTTACTGTTTTTATATTTTGTATTTTCAGGTTCATCGAAAAACGGTTTCAGGTGTTGGGAGAGATTACACGTAAAAGATATGGGCTCACTATTTATAGTGTTAATTATTTACATAATGCACGACTTATAGTGATGACTCTATCGAACTATCCAATCGTAATAAAATGCCTAGTTCTTTATTGTCTCTTTTCTTATTATGACCAATGTTATTGTTCATAGTATGAGACTTGTGTCACTTTTTAGGTGACACGGCATAGCACACTCGATTTTTAAACTTCCGCATAAAAAGATATTTCTAATAGTATTTCTCTAAAAATGTCGAGGCGTTACAGATGGTATCAGAGCCTTAGGTTTACAAGAGGAGAATAGGATATGGAATAAAATAAGTAGCTATAAGATTGAGTAGGCACAATACACTGGGAATGGGTTTTACACTGCTATTATATGAGACTATGTGTTTTATATTGTTTTAGCTTTGCATGGCTACCACATGTTTATAGATTTACATGTACGCATCTAGAGATTAAAATGGATATCGTATGACCTTCTAAATTTATGGCTTTTAGTGAATTGATGGGTTACATGTTTTATGGATGTTAAGCTTCTTTGAATGAAGTTAGAAGTGTGTACGCATAGATATATGGGATGCATGAAAACTGTATTTGAGGAATTGTTTGAAGGTTCTACTAAGTTGTTTCGATCATGAAAAGTCTGGCATGATAATTGTTTACCTACGATAATAGTTCATAGTTGTTTACCTACGATAAAAGTGGGATGCTTACAAGAAAGTGTGTACATATAAAATTCTAAAATATTTTATAGATTTTTGGTAACATGATATATTCGTTTTGGGTGATTCTCTTTTGATAGTCTTATATGGCAATATAGTTTGCTATTTTGTGTTACTAAGGCCCTAAGTTAGCTTATATTGATCCATAGTTGATTAAAATTATGGATATTGGCTGACCTTTTCGAGTTCATAGTTCATCAAAGGATTGACAGTTCATTGAGAAGATATTCTTCTGAGGTTGGATTCAATGTTGGATTAATATGTGTATGTGAAATTATTTGTATATTTGATTATGGCTAATGATCATTTACTTATAATAAAAGTAATATGAGGTGCTAAAGTCATGATATTATTTATATGAGTGCCAATATAGGGTAAAAGTTTATTTCCTAATGTGAAGGTATGTATGTGATTATATATATGTGTTTGATTGTCACCTTTGTTGAGGTTATTTGTATATTGGGAAATAAATGTCAAGACAAAATTTAAGGTTGTAAAATACATATGATAATTGGGATATTCTATGAGGTATCGTATATACATGGGAAATAGTACAAGCGTATTCATAGCGTTATTTGACATCAAGGAGACTATAAATTGAATTGTCTTACTTGTTTATGAGCTAAACAGTTGAGGCTTTATATCTATGTGAAGGGTAGTTCTGCATGTTTTGATGGAAGATAATTGGATCATTTTTAAGTTTTGGGGGTGTGTTACCCAAGGAGGAGTCAATTATATAACCCAAGATCAAAAGGAGTTCTCAAGTATTAATTTCAGCATATGGAGAGGTGTAGCAAAACAGATGACAATATGAATGGATTTAGAGACCTTTTTTTAATAATAAGGTTTGATGAGAGAATTTGATAATAGGTAGCAGTTTGATAATATGGATGTTAATAGGAATTTGATAATATGGATGTTAATACTATCATCGTCACCATATGGACTTATAACAGTGGGCTAAAATTTGTTGAGATGTTGGGCTCGTAGCACCAAAAGTTGAGCCAGCCAATATTGGTGGGAATGCTTAGAACATGAAATTATGGAGAATACCACCATTTAATTATTTTGACCACGTAATTAGTTGATTACAATGCACCACATTGGGAATTGCTAGTATTAATTATAATGCATTCACCTTGCCATTCCTAAATCTGTGTCATAAGAAGGGGGCTTGATCTTACATCCAAGACTTCCTGTAAATACCAAATCACTTCCTCACTTTGCCACACATCATCTATTGTTTACTACAGGCACTCACTCACTCACTCTCTCTCTCTCTCTCTCTCTCTCTCTGTTGAGCAAAATTAATGGAAT
>JACYFF010020678.1:0-22228 GCA_017589665.1 Selenicereus undatus | reverse complement strand
AACACTTCAAACAAAACACTTAATGTAACTACACATGAATGCTATAAATAATTAATTTCACATAACAATATTATTTTTCTACATAAATCTTATTAAATAACAATAACACATGACACCATCGATTACCCACCTCATCTAATTAAACAAACCAAACGAAATAATTACTATTCACATACTTACTAAACTTATATTAATATACAGTCAACATACATACATAAATTCAAAAGAGGAACAAAAAATGCAAACATACTTTAAAATTCATACATCTTTAACGTACTTAACTTTTTTGTGACATAACTTACATCCATATATATGTTACGAACAAATAAATTTTACACTAAACCAATCGCATCATTTTAAAAATTAACTAACATTCAAGAAAAAGCATATTATTCGCATAACCACCCAAAAATACATAAATTCACAAAAATAACAACAAAATCAAACATACTTTAAAATTCATACATGTTTAACGTATTTAACCTTTATGGTGACATGTACATATTTATTATATAATATTTCACTTATTCAAATAAATACACTTCAGAAATGAAATAGAAATTTAAGTAAACAATTAACTACGTTTCAAAAATTTTATAATATTCGCATATTCACCAAAACATACATACTTTCAGTAAAATAACAATAACATTAAACATACATTAAAAAACATACCAACAACTACATTTCATATCAAACCAACCAAATCATGTAAAAAATGAATTACGTCTCAAAAAGGCATAATATTCGCATATTCACTAAAACATACATACTTTTAGTAAAATAACAACAACATTAAACATAAAAAAACATACGAACAACTAAATTTCATATTAAACCAAGCAAATCATGTAAAAAATTAACTACGTCTCAAAAAAAGAATAATATTCGCATATTTACCAAACATACATACTTTCAGTAAAATAACAACAACATTAAACATATCTCAAAAAACATACATGGTTAACATATTTAACGTTTTATAATAACGGAACACATTTTATTTAAATTATTTACAAAAACATATTAAACACGCTTGAAATACTTAATTTAAAATAACAAACATAAATATAACTTTAAAATTTTAAAACGAAACAATTTCGACTAACCTTCAAACACGGAATATCAAACGGATTACCGGCGTGAATAGTCACGGGCGGCGGCGACGGCGGTGGGGCGCGGCGGCGACGGCGGCGGGACGGAGGCGGCGGCGCGGCGGCAATGAACAGTAACGACGGCAACAGAAATCTGACACGGTCACAATTGACAAATTTACAACATAGAAAATACCAAATAACTAAACTAATTTAATTTTAAACAACTTACTAACGAAACAAAAAACTTACCGATTACAAAAATCTTCAACCTTCACTTTCTCTCTCTTCCCTCTCTTTCTCTTTGAGACCTTCTCTCTCTAAATTTCACAAACTACCGAACGCAAACACCCCCTCCCCAAATTTATAAACGCACGCGAACGGCCGCCTCGAGATCTGCGCGACATATGCGACGGATTCCGACGGGATTTCCGACGGAGTCCGACGGAATCCCGTCGGAAATTCCGTCGGGCCCCGCTTGATTTCCCGTCGGTCCCCTCTGACATTTCCCGACGTCTGTCTAGCCCGTCGCATTTTCCGTCGGAGATTAACTGCGTTTTTGTAGTGCATTGCATTTGGATTATTATTTTTTCTATAATGCTTGAGTCAATGACCCCTCTCTTGCATCTTCACATCCAAAAGGTTCTTCAGGTACTCCTTATTCCCTAGTCGATTATATCATATGTAATAATTTCTCAGTTAGCCATAGAGCTTTTCTTGCCACTATTACAAAAATTGCTGATACCAAGTTTTATCAAGAGGCGGTGAAGGAACCTCAGTGGCGACAAGTTATGACAGAACAAATGAAAGCCCTGGAAGAAAATAAGACATGGACTATTGAAGATTTACCACCTGGGAAGAAACTTATTAAATGGGTTGATACGGCTGCAAGCGCACGGTAGCGTTGTAGCAATCAAGGTCAATCCCACAGAGACTAGGTTGATCTATTTAGGCTATGTTCCCTCAAGATATGCTAAGCGACTCAAAGTTTGATATTGAAACTAAATTAATCTAGTATCTAACCTAGTGGATAATCAATCAACGATGTGTACAAAACTAGTAATCTCCCAATTCATGTATCAATCAAGCACATCTTCCTCAAATGGTTTTTTTAAAACCGATAATTGAATTATCATAACCCTCTTTTAAGGTGAAGTGAAATACCTAAATCAAATCAATCATCAATTTTCATGGATTTCTAGATTAGTTTAGGTTCATTAGGCACACGATTATCAAATCAATGGTTTCTCAATCTGTAATTATCTTTCAAGACATCATGCAATCAAGTCAAGTCCTAGAATTCCAGTATTTGAGATTTCACCTTTCAATCCTTCATCCAAATACCCACAACATGCAAGAAAGTGATCAATTTTCTCATAGGACAATAAACTTCTAGAATTTGATAAAACAATCTAATAATTCCAAAAGCACCAAATGATATCAACACAAGATCAAGAAACTAACAAATGTTTGTATAAATCCAAAATAAAAACAACAAAGATAATCAAAATTACAAAACATAAATCTCAATTTAGAGAAGAGAAGGGAAGAGAAGAGAAAAGAGATGATCAGCCAAGATCGCGCTTGAACTGTAGTGCAAACCCCGAGATGGAATCCTTGTAAATCTTCACTTCAACTCCCTCTCTCTACTTCTAATCTAATCTAAACTCTTATCCTAGGTAGGATGATATGGAGAATGGAATTATGGGATGTGTGTGTTTTCTGCAGCGAAAATGACCCTATTTATACGAAAACCCAATCAACCTCAGCCACACGATGAGGGAAAACAAAGAGATTAGCAGTTATGCCTCCACCATGGATCGTGGTATCCACCATGGGTTGACCATGGTGCTGGATGGCTCATCATGCTTCTGTTCTTCTTTCTTTCTATAGGCATGACAACTCAGGGGCATCCGTGGTGAGTCAAAATACATCTAAATGAAGGTCAAAACAAGGGTAAAATGGTCTAAAATGCTACAAACATCATCAAACAACCATACCCAAGTGTAAAATGGGAAAAAAAAAGTATAAACTGGGAAAAAGAGTATAAACTATAACATAAAACACATAATTTACCCTAAAAAATGGAGGAAAATTACCCTAAAATGATGTATACACTAAGCACTTATCATTGGTCTATAAGGTCAAATACAAATCAGACGGTACTATTGAATGTTAGAAGGCTCGCCTTGCAGTGAGATGTGATCACCACTTATAGGGTTTTGACTTTAATGAGACCTTTGCTCCTGTGGCCAAAATATCCACTGTACATACATTTCTATCTGTGGTTGTTGCTTGGGGATGGGAGCAACACCAAATGGATATGAATAATGCATTTCTACGTGGGGACTTAGACGACGAGGTTTATATGCGATTGCCACCTAGATTTTCATCCAGTTCTCCTAACAAAGTTTGCAGGCTACGCAAGTCACTTTATGCATTAAGGTAAGCACCACGACAATGGCTCACCAAGCTTTCCTCTACCTTTGTTGCTCATGACTTTGTGAGATCGTATGCTGATTACTTGCTGTTTACATACCGAAAAGGCAAGGTATGTTTAGCACTTCTGGTATATATCAATGGCGTCATTCTGGCTGGTAATGATCCGCATACTTTTGCTGCAACCAAGGCTTACTTGAATCTTTACTTTCAGATTAAGCACTTGGGTCCGTGAAAATATTTTCTTGGCATTAAGGTGGCTCACAGACCATGAGGCTTTTTTCTCAGTCAACGTCAGCATGCACTTGAAATTGTGGAGGAAAGCGGACTTTTGGGTAGCAAGCCCTCTGACTTCTCCATCACGGAGAACCATAAGCTTGCCCTTGGGAAAAGGCACACCCTGGATAACCCTAGTCAATATCAGCGCCTAGTAGGACGTCTCATCTATCTTACCGTTATCAAACTATACTTATGTTATGCTGTTCATATTTTGTCACTGTTTACGCAACAACCCCTAGAAGAACATATCAATGCTGCACGACAAGTTCTCCAATACATCAAAGGGACACCCGGATATGGGATTTTTTAGTGATAGATAGTGATCTTAGGATTCGGGCACATTTTGACACCGACTGAGGTGCTTGCCCTCTTACTAGGCGATCACTTACTAGGTACGTAGTTACTCTTGGTGTCTTACCCCTATCTTGGAAGACAAAGAAACACACAAAGGCTTCTCGCTCTTCTACTGAAGCTGAGTACTACTCTATGGCTGCAACCACAAGCAAGTTGATATGGCTTAAAGCCTTACTTGCCTCTCTCGAGGTGCTTCATGATTTCGCTATGCAACTATTCTGTGGCAATCAAGTTGAGCTTCATATTGTCAAGAATCTGGCATTTCATGAACGTACCAAACATATTGAGCTCATATTTCATTTTGTACGAGAAAAATTATAAGTTAGTGATCTCACTTTCTCTTATATCCCCACCAAACACCAATCGACTGATATTTTCACCAAAGCTCTTGGGTGGCAGCAATTTGCATATTTACGGGGCAAGTTGGGCATGATTAATCCTCATACTCCCACTTGAGGGGAAGTATTACATTATATATTTGATATATCTTAAGATATATCTTTGATAATATTATGTAATATTTTTGTGATAATATTTGTGATATTCTCGCTGAATTTATCCCTAATTAGCTCCCAAATTATCTCCTCGAATCATGGGGATAGTTGTACACTTAGAGTTGCATATATTATGAAGTCTTGATCAATAATAAAAGCAAGAAGTTGGGAGGAGCAAAATACACGGCTTTCTCATAGAAATTACTCCTCTCCTTCTTCATTTTTGTTTGCTTTATTTTGTTCATTTTTGCTATCATTTATACCCATTTTTTCTATCCTAATGTTCAAATGGTGGACATTACGCACTATAAATATTTCCTCCTATGGATGGCCAATGGTAAGCTTTTCTCTCTGTACCTCTATCCGCAGTTTCTCACAACCTCACAGCGGAATATTATAACTTGTAATTTCTGTAAAAAACAAATGGGACAAATCAACAACCGTAAAACAAAATATACTACTACAACTATTTAGTTTTACTTAATAAGAATGAGATGCCAGATTATAAAAATGATGTTAATCAAGTAATTTTACTTAAAGTCACTTAGAGTCGAGACTCGAGATGACAGGAGTTATGATAGTTTAATTAGTTGCTAGATTATGCACCTTATAATATCAGGAAGTGAGTCAATCTTTTTTTATATTTTACTACGGTAGTATTTGGTTGGAAGGAAAATCATTTTTCTAGAAACTCATTTTCCATGGAAAATAGTCTTCCAAGGAAAATTGATTTTCTATCACATTTTTCGACGTTTGGTACAAGATAAATCATATTTCATAGAAAAAGAAAAACGTGAATTGAATTGTTTAAGTAGTGAAAAATGTCAACTAAATAGTTGTAGTAGAGCTAAATGCTGACCGAATGAAGGAATGTTGAGCTTAGAATTCATATTTGAGTTTTTAAAAAATATTTCCTATTGGATAATCAAGTTTCGATCTGAACCATTAAAATTGGTTTAGCGACGAAAAACATCAGCTGAATTGTTTAAGTGACTAAAAATGTCGACTAAATGGTCGTGAATGAGAAAAATGTTGATCAAATGAAGCAATGTCGTGCGCAAAATCTGGATTTGAGCTTGTTCTAATCTTTCATATCTGGTGATCAAGTTACAATTCAAACTGTTGAAATTATTCTAATAGTGAAAAATATTGATTGCATTATTTAAGTTGCAAAAAATATCTACTGAATTGTCGTTGTAGAAAAAAGATGCTGGCCAAATGAAAGAATGTGGAGCTTAAAATTTGAATTTGACCCTATTTTAATTCTTTCTATCTGATTATCAAATTCCGATCCAAACCATTGAAATTATTTCAATGGTAAGTCAATTGAATTGTTTTACTGGCAAGAAATATCAATTAAATTGGTGCCGGAGATGAATGTTGACCAAATAAAAGTAATTTGAGCTCAAAATCTTGATTTGAGTTTATTTTAATCTTTTCAATCAGATAGTCAAGTTTCGATCCAAACTATTGAAATCGAATTGTGTACCTAAATTTCAGCTGACCATATCGCCAAATAGTTGACAGGAGAAAATCAACCTCCTATCTTCACAAAAAAGAAATCATTTTCCTCCAAGGGAGAGAAAATTATTTTCCTTTATTGTGCCAAACAGCAGAAAATTGGAAAACTATTTTATGAAAAAATCATTTTCCCCTCTACCAAACCCTACCTAAGTTAAATGTACACCTGCCGACAATATGTGATTCTTTAGCTTTTGAAAAGGCATAAATTACCTTGTTAATTTTTTGCATCCATTTTTGATTAAAATTTTAAAAAAGAGAAAAGAGTGGATGTCCTTTTCTAGTTGAATAAAAAACACTGTCCTGCTGCCATGATCAGCAGAAGGATCATTATTTTCATTGCCTTCTCCAACAACATACACTTGTATAGTGGTCTTCAGCACCAACATTATACAGTTGTTATATCATAAAACCGGTTGTATATAAACAGTTATGCCTTCAAATTTTGGCTCACTAAAAAAATATTATGTATCTTACTAAAATATGCTAATCCACACCCAGTTTCACTCACTATGGCTCACTAAAATATTTTAATGAGCTAAGACCCATTTTTGATGAGCTAATGGATACTTTTAGTGAGCAGACATACCCAAATCGGTGTGTTTTATATGCCCGGGTTTTGCTCAGTAAAAACATTATATACCTTATCAAAAGGTGCTCTTATACAAAAAAAAAAAATGATATTGTGCATATGAAGTTCTCCAAATTGTAATATTCTAGTTATCTATATTATGCTTTTTATAGTTAGCTATGATATTTATTCAGTGAATTGCATTAGCTCTTTAGTGAGTTAAGAAATTTTTTTAGTGATTAGTGATTAGTATTAGTGTTCATAATATAAAAGACTGAGCAGACATAGAATACACAAGCACATACATATTCTTGTTTATATTCTGACATACAATTTTTTTAGTGAGCTGTATAATGACTTTAGGTGAGCTATAGTATGCATTTAGTGAGCAATACTTTATATTTATCTTATAGTGTGTTGTGGTAAAACTTTTGGTTAACCGAAATATAAGATAATTTTAAATGCTAAGAATGATATACTTAAAAAGTTTCAGTCACTTGTACTATTTAATTTCTTTTAGTGAGCTATGACTTTTATTTATTGAGTTGTGATGGATATTTAGAACGTTAAAAAATATATCAATGATTAATATGATTCAGTGAGCAATATTATTAACTATGGCTAGTCAAAATCAACATGCAAACAATATAATACACACGTACACATTCTTGTTATACTTTGAGATATGATATTTTCTTAGTGAGTTGTACTTATTTTCATCTGGTAACATGCTATAATATATCTTTTGAATAATTCAAATATAAGATTAAGCAAATATACAAGAATAACATACTTGATAAGTTTCAATCACATATCTATGACTTATTAGAGAGTTATGTTTATTATGTTTTGATGAGGTATAATCTAAACTTAGTGAGCAAATATTCAAAAATCTATAATTTATTGATCTGTATTGTGTTTTTTACTGAGCTATTACATATATATTAATGAATGACGTCCATAATTTTTTGATAAAAAAAATGAAGGAAGATGAGAAGATAAAAATTAAAAAAAATTAAAAAAAAACCGAAGAAAACCACAACCTTGCAATTGTTAAGAATTGAACCCATAACTTGTGGGAAGCCCAAAAATGCACCAACTACTAGTGCAACTATCACATATCAATTCGTCTTGCGTGTCTAATTAAATACCATAAAGATCTGACAAATCGCATTGTCCGCCAGATTATACAGTATAATTTGCGAACATCATATAATCATCATGATTTTTATTTTTATTTTGAGTTACTCTCCAAAATATCTGACTAATTGGGACAACTTAATCTCAATTCATTTATTCGCTAGGATGCCATCGTTTTTAATATTTAACTGAGCTGCGACCGGGTCTGCCCACTGAGCAGCACATGGTTTTGTTTTATTTGTTTATTTTGAATCAAACAATTGATTTAGTTTTTTTTTATGTTTTTGGGCAGGGACCAAAAATAGTTGATTCAGTTAGGATTATATTAGATAAAAGTCCAAAGAATTAATACTTGGGCGTATATGTTTAATTTTCAACCATAACGAAAGGATCTGACAAGTCGCAAGAAAGATCATCTTTAACACGGTAACCCGTCACATCGATTGAAACATCCAAAGCATTCTTTATTATTGTTTACAAACGCCTACTCCAAGTCAAGCATAAACGTTGAGTCGTTGTTAGTTCAGCAGACTCCTTCCATCCAACCCTTTGCTTGTCCTTCTTTCTACGTTAATTTAAAACACCAATAAAATAATTTTCTTTCCTTTTTTAAATTAACACCAATAAAATAGATACATTTCAATCAATCTCACATAACATGTTGTCTAAGGTGGGTAGAAAATTTAACAATAATTTAAGGTATTACTAATCATTTATTTACAATGACTTTGATAGAAATTATTCTTTGATAAATTATTATTAATTATTCCAAACCTAAATTAAAAAGTCATTTCATAATAAGTTATTGCTCTCCTCAAAACCTTTAAAGAGTACCGCTAAATAAATTCGTCACAGTATAACCCTTATGTCAAAGTCTTATTCCTAAAATTGTATGATATCAAATGGACACCCCACCCAAAAAAAAAAAAGAGTTGTAGTCGTCGAAAGCCAAATGGCGATAAGATGATGAAACACAGGACGTCAGTCTTCCTCCTATACAAGGTCGTCTTCCAAGTCTCCTCCTTTCTTCCAAGGGTGTCTTCATATGATATAAGACACATAGAATCAGCAGACAAGACACGAGATGATCAAACTACATTTTTAAGTTTTCCCAACAAAGGCCAGGAGGTGGTAGCTGTGGCTATGACTATGGCTACGGGGATGAAGTGGGTCGGTTTGCTGATGATATGGTTAACGGCAACGACCAGGAAAGTGGTGGGGGGATTTGTCGTGGAGAAGAACAGCATAACAGTGTTGCAGCCGTACAACATGAACGAGGGCAATAAACACGATGCGTCCATTGCTAACTTTGGGGTGCCTCAGTATGGTGGCTCGATGGTTGGGTCTGTTGTGTACCCTGATAAAGGCACAGATGCTTGTAAGCCCTTCGATGGGGATAAGCCCTTCAAGTCCACCACCTCTCGTCCGAGCATTCTCCTCGTTGACCGTGGAGGTATCTCTTTTTGATCTCTATTCCTGCCCAGGATTTTCTACCTATAAAATATCATTCATCATATCCGATCCAATTACAAATTACTCTAATTGTCGCATGAAATAGTATCGTAAGGAGGAATGTCGTTTTAATGCATCTTTATGTCTATTAGCTACTCTTATCTTTAGTCGTATTGCCCTTAATTGCGTGGAACATGAAATTTAATAGAGAGATTGACTTTTTATCTGCCTAAAAAAATAATTGTTTATTATGTCTAAAAATTTATTTTCTTTTTTTTTGTTTATATTATCTTATAATACAAGGTTTTTTTTTTATCATTCGAACTTGTCAGACAGTAACTTTGTCTTTGTTTTCAGGGGAGGGGGCTAATGTGACATTTCAAAAATTTTATGTAAAATAAAAATAACATGACCTTTTTTTTTTATCAATAAAATATATTTCTCTTTTTTGATGGCTGATTTAAATCTTATTTACCTTACTCCATATGGGTGGCTCAAAAATCAAAATGCTATGTAGATATACATACTTGTACATAGAATTAAGGAATAATGATTAACCATTTTAAGGAGTTCAAAGTTATTAGTGATTTATCAGAATATTTATTACAGGTTTCTACCAAAGTCGCATGTTTTTATATGCCTAAATCCTAAATTGTATTGAATGAGTAAGACAGTGTTAAATAAATTGGTGTTTATTTCAATAAGCACCACCCAAACTCGTCATCACACGTTCTACTAATTACAAGTTGGATCACTGGTCTAGATCAAAATAAAATATACAAACTTTTTCTGCCTCTTGGATGCAAATAAAGTACTGAACATGTTATCAATTATCAGCAAATTGGTTGCACGATGTTTGAAGTATCTGAATGTTGGATTCGTCGTGTTAGAACGTCAGGCTCTTCCCCCTCTGTTTCTCTCCTTGTGAAGCTTGCTTATTTAACTATTTAATTTGTTTGGCTTCTGTTTTTTCAATTGTAGTTGTACATCTAATAGCCCAATTTTATGAGCTTTAAGTAATTCAACGTTAAAATTTTCAACTTTGATATCAAAAATTTGTATTTGAGTCTCATCTAAATTAAAGATATGTTATTTTCTTTTATCAAAAGATAAAATAAAATTATGTTATTGCACCAACAAACACATACAAAAAAAGGGGGATCTAGATCATTGGTGTTTTGTGTCGGAACTTAGAAAAATCTAGGGAAGATGTAGATATTACAACAAAAAATTTTGCAGTGATTAATCAATTTATTATGTTAAATTTTGGCTGATGACATACTAAAATGCAATGTCAACCAAAGTGTAAGGAAGATTAACGTGAGGAACGAGAAAAGTATTGGTTGTGATGTCACTCCCCAGGCATTGAGTTAAGTCTCACTTCATTAAGTCATCTTGGTTGTTATGTTGTTCTATTTGCTTAGGAATGCTCGCAAGCAAAAGCTCTACATAACTTTGAAGAAAATCTGGCATGCTTAGGTTTCCAGGCTTCCATTTAACCTGATTTTGTTGTCATTGCTTCCTTGATAAGTGATAAATCTCTTGAAGAGAATACCTATATCATATTCCTGGGAGCACATACAATCAAGAGCCACATCAGTAAAGATATATTAAACGATTAACATATGAAAAATACACATGTGAGAAATATATACATATGGATAATGACAATATTGCTCCTAGAAACACATAAGAAATTGCCGATGTATATGGCCTTCACAGTTACTTCACTGCCAGTTAAAGTTTGTTTCTTCAAATTTTTGCACTAATTCTATTCACTGTGAATCACCTTATGTGCTGAAAGATAATATTCAGACAAACTGCAAAATAAAAACAGAATATTTGGAGCAAGAAAGGGAGGAGTAGAAGGGAAAAATCACAATTTTGGCGTTGGAAAACTTAGGACAGATAATTAAGAGGAGGCGGAAAGACGGATTCGTTTCATTTGGGACTGGGTCAATGCGAATTTGAGTCAAAATTGAGTTGTTTTCCATGTCTAAAGCTATGTTAGTGATTGAAAACTTTTAAATTTATAGTTTTTGATCTCATTGTTGATGTTTGCACTATCAGAGTGCTACTTCGCCCTAAAAGCATGGAATGCACAGCAAGCTGGTGCAGCGGCTGTTTTGGTAGCAGATAGTGTAGATGAGCCTCTGATTACCATGGACTCCCCTCAAGAGAGCAATGGTGCGGATGGTTTTATAGAAAAGCTAGAAATCCCATCAGTTCTCATAGAAAAAAGCTTTGGTGATACCTTAAAGAGTGCTTCGAAGAAGGGAAATGAAGTAGTGATCAAACTAGACTGGTCAGAATCGATGCCTAACCCTGATGGCAGGGTGGAGTATGAGTTTTGGACAAACAGCAACGATGAATGTGGGGCCCGTTGTGATGAGCAGATGAGCTTCGTCAAGGACTTCAAGGGCCATGCTCAGATTCTCGAGAAAGGGGGATACACCATTTTTACCCCTCACTATATAACTTGGTACTGTCCAAAGATTTTCCTTGGCAGCAGCCAGTGCAAGTCTCAATGTATAAACCAAGGGAGGTATTGTGCTCCTGACCCTGAGCAGGATTTCGGGGAAGGATATGAAGGGAAAGACGTTGTTTTCGAGAATTTGAGGCAGCTTTGTGTGCATAAAGTTGCCAAAGAAGAGAACAGGTCATGGGTTTGGTGGGACTATGTCACTGATTTCCATATTAGGTGTTCCATGAAGCAGAAGAAATACACCAAATCTTGTGCGGAGAGTGTGCTGAAGTCACTTAGTAAGTTCCCACATTTTGGTATCATTTAGTGTTTTTGTTTGTCAGTGTTTGCCTTCTAATTTGCTTTTGATGTGATAGATCTACCTCTTGATAAGATTAAGAATTGTGTGGGAGATCCTGAGCATGATGGGGAGAATGAAGTCCTGAAAAATGAACAAGAAAAGCAGGTTAGTTATCATAATTCCAAGTTGCCATCCTTCTTGTTTATGAAGCAACTTCTACTTTTGCTCCTCACATCTGGATTCGACCATGCATGTATTGGAAGGTCGAGTGTAGTGTAGGTGTTGGTTTCAGGACTTGACCCTTTTTTGGGGAAATTTGTAATGTGTAACCTAAAATGAAAGGTTGATTCCCACATATTGAGATTTGTTAGGTGCCAAAACAGAGGTATTTGATGCGGAAGTAAAAAGTCCCAGTAGTACTGACCTTTGAGTTCTGATAATTTAAAGATTGACCTCAGTGTTTCGTACAGGTTGGGCAAGGATCTCGTGGTGATGTAACTATTTTGCCCACACTGGTGATCAATGATGTGCAATACCGAGGTTAGTTCAGTCAGATAGTCTCCCCTTTAATTAGGTTCATTAGTGCTTACATTGCTTGATTTGGAAGGGGCCAAGAGGAAGCAGAGCATGAAAATACCATTTTCCTTAAGGGTACTATGCAGAGATGGAAAGATTTCATTGCATATAAATTGGTAGCTCATGTAACTTGGCCTAGGAGTTTGACATGTGCAACCTTACCTCAGAACTGAATTGTATGGATGATATTAGTCGGACCCTTAAAGGTGAAAGGCATCAAATCCTGGCTAATTTACAATTGATTAGTGAGACATGTAGCTTCACCTCTTTATAATCCAAGGCATAAAGAATTGCTTTTGAGTGGCTCTTTCATGATGGAAGCTTGACGTGCTTTCCACACATCAGGCCTATGTGTGAGAAATATGGTGTAATACATCTCAGCATTTGTGCTAGCACCTGCACAATGTTACTTCATAACAGGCACTAATTACCTAATTAATCTTAGAATCTAAAGTTTGTCTTTTACATTCTGCAAGGCAAACTGGAGAGAACAGGTGTACTGAAGGCCCTCTGTGCAGCTTTCAAAGAGACAACAGATCCACCAATTTGTTTGACTGGAGGTCTATGCACATGATTCCTGTGTTGACTCCATAACCAACATTGTAAAGCTGGATTTTAACACTTTTTTTTGCCATTCTAATGAATGTTTAGGAATTGAAACTGATGAGTGTCTCGAAAACAATGGTGGCTGCTGGCAGGATCGACATGCGAATATAACTGCTTGCAAGGTAGCATGCATTCTTCATCCTTTGCAGTACTTTTTAACATATCTTCGAAAAGTCTTTTTGAAGGTTGACATCTTAATCTATATAAAATTGAATCACTGACTTTCACCACATAACTGGCTTTAGGACACTTTCAGGGGAAGAGTATGTGAATGTCCCCTTGCGAATGGGGTTCAGTATGAAGGAGATGGGTATGCATCTTGTACAGGTACTTAATTACAGTTCTTTTATTCCTCCCACTTCCACCCCCAGAAGGTGAAAAAAAAAAACAAAAGGCAGGTGGAAAAAAATATGATTCTTAGCCTCCACGGAGAAATGAACTCTTTTATTTGCCACATAGATATCTTCATTGTTACAATTTTAGCGAAATTGCACGACTTCTCATGTTTCTTTGTTTTCTAACTTCTCCAGCTGTTGGACCAGCAAGGTGCACTATAAACCATGGTGGTTGCTGGTCAGAGTCGAGGAATGGGAGAACTTTCTCCGCCTGTTCAGTTCTGTGACACTACTTAGCGTCCTACTCTTGCTTTATTTTGCCAAAAATAAATAAAAAATGGTAACTTCTCTAACATGAAAACTTCTTCATTGAATTCAGGGATCTCAACTTTCTGGTTGCAAGTGCCCGGAAGGCTTTCGTGGAGATGGCCATACCTGTGAAGGTTGTGCTTCTTCTTCGCACATAGCATGATTTTCTAACATAATGTGTGCATGATTCAATCCCTTATAATCCATAATTCTGAAATTATGATTTGGTTTATCCCAGATGTTGATGAATGTAAGGAAGGTACAGCATGCCAGTGCCCCAGCTGCAGCTGCAAAAACACATGGGGCGGATATCATTGCAAGTGCGGAGGGGATCGGTTGTACTTACAGGATCAAGACACATGCATAGGTACATTCCTCCATCTTAATTTAGAGACAATATTGCAGGTTGGTAAAGGTTGGGTAACTAATCATCGATGAAGGATCATGGTCAAATGGATTCAAGTTGGGTTGTTACAAACAGGGTCATTTGGCCGGTGGATTCGTCATCAGCTTGCCGATTGAACCATCAGGAAAAAGCTATCAGTATTAGTCTAACAATTTCCATGGGGTTCAAATTAGGGAATGGAAAAATCATGTCCTTGTATTTGACATATGATTATTGAAGTATAATTGGGTAGGAGTCATTCTTACTCGTGGTTCAATTTTCTGATTTCTATGTCTCCATAAACTGATGTATTTTCTTTGTTTCAGAACAGGAAAAAAGAAAAGCAGTAACATGTTTTTTTTTATTTTATTATTACAGAAAGAAGCTCTTCAAAAACTGGGTGGTTTGCATCCTTTGTAGCCATTGGTATTGTGGGCGGCGCAAGCTTAGCTGGTTACATATTCTACAAGTACAGGCTACGGGTATGTCCAAAAGAAACATATATGCTGCACTGTCAGTGATTTTATTTTTCTCTAACGATGGATGATCTGGTTTTGATCTGTCAACATTAAATACTTCTCGTCTCACTTGCAGTCTTACATGGACTCAGAGATAATGGCTATCATGTCTCAGTACATGCCACTTGACAGCCAACATGCCGGAAACGTAAATGTCCACAACTCAGAAGCAGAACCACTGCAGCATGGATCTTCTGTGTGATGCGTATATATCTAAGTACTGCTGTTTAGTCATGACTTTCGGTGCTGCGTTGCCTTCATCAAGGTCAAGCCTGTTGGTAATGGTTGTAAAGGATATGAAAGGAGATCATGCTGCTAAAGTCTAAACTTACAATACCACTTTTTGTGAGCCAAGTGAACGGATAGTAGGCTTAATCTTTTGATCTAATGTATAGAACGAGATGTAAAAGCACATGGATTTGGTTAATATATCCTTACACGTGGATCATTTCAGAATAAATAATGCTGTAACTCACCTTTTTAAAGTTGGTAAGTAGTCCCTATGTTGGAGACTACCACCTGGGCCACAACAGGATGTTTTGTAGTAAGCTGGGAAATGGGGCACACAATTGGGTCCTAGACTCACAAGGCCAAAGCCTATTTCCACCGTACTAATTGCCTGTGTGAACTAGGAATTGAACCTTGATAGTGGTGATAAGCAAGTAGTTTCATAGTCTATACCATGTGAACCACAACTCCCTCACTTTGTCAATAACCTGATCTGCTCACCTTTGTAGAGGACTATTATTCCTGAGGGTACCATTACCCAAAAGTTCGATTGACATGTAAGAAATGATAAATGCTGATACACAACATTTTAAAAAAAAAAAATTGTTGTATGAAGTCCTACGAATCTATGAGATATGACATTCACCATATTCTTGGACTACCCTCAAAATTTACCACAGTATTAACACAGGAAGGCAACTCATTCAAAAGACAGCCATCATGCCTTGCCAATGAACTCGACGTCAAAAAGAAGCACTGAATTTGGAGGAATAATGCATGAACCTGTAACATTTTAAGAGCGAACTGGTGCATATCAGTGTTAAATTAATCAGAAATGTCACTTCAACTGAAAGCAAAGTAATACCTTAAATCCAATTCTCCATAATATCTTCACAAGCATTTCTAGTTAATGTACATTTCTGACGCATATAATTCAAGTAAGATGTCGAATGTAACCAAGGAATTACGTGTAGATAGTCATATTTTCAAGAATTATATTCTTGTAAAAGTTAAATGTGAGAGACATGTCCCCCTGTTTTGTGGAGCCTTCTATATGTAAGGGAGTTAACAATCGCCAATAATTACTCACCTCCTCTGCATCCAGCGCCCCTTATGCCATATCCTAGTTCTGGTGGTATCTTCAATCTTCTCTTGCCCCCTAGTTAAATGTCAATAACCACATAGACAAATTACAAAAAATCGAACTAAATAGTACTGGCTATTACATGCACATGAAGTTGGTGTTCAAGTTGAGAAAGTAATGAAAGTTAGAAGTACCGGCAAGCATCGGAGGGATTCCCTCAGCACCTAAGATTCCTTGATCCCAGCCTTTGATCACCTACAGATGCTTCGAACATCCATTCAATAACTTTTTTGGGGTATAACAATGACTATAATTTTTAATGTTTCTTCTGTTCAGATGGCAAGTTTAAACAATTTCTCTCACGTGATACTATCTCATCCAAGATCATTAAAAGGCAGCCTGGTGCACAAGCATCCCGCCGCGTTCACGTAGGGTCCGGGGAAGGGCCGCACCCCAAGGGGTGAATTGTAGGCAGCCTAACTTGACTTTGTCTGTGGCTGATTCCATGACAACACAATTAAGGGCATTCCAAGATCATTGTAAAGAAAAAATTCACGTGGGTAGGCCGAACAAAAAGAACTAGTATTAATGTTACTCGATATCCTGTGTTAAAATCAATCTCATGTAAGACCTTATAATGTTTAAATCAATACTGAGATGGAGAGAGATGCAACACAATTAAGGGTGTGTTTGGTAAGGGGGAAAATCATTTTCGTGGAAAATGAATTTCTTATTTTATGGTGTTTGCTAAAACAACGAGGGAAAATTCATTTTCATAGGAAAGTCATTTTCCTTAGGATGAAGGAAAATATTTTCACTTTGAATAGAACGTAAGTCGATTTTACGTTTCTTGGGTTCTTACACGGTCTCACACTCTTTCTCTCTTCAGTGTCTATTTCCTCGATATATGGTTCGAAAATTAAGGAAAATTATTTTTAGCTTTGTTTTTCATTTTTTTGCTAATCAAACTAATTCTCGAGAAAGTTCATTTTCCTTTTGACCAAACAACTGAAAATATGAGTTGAAAATCATTTTACTTGAAAAGACATTTTACACGAAAAATCGTTTTCTAGGAAAATAGTTTTCAATCTTGCCAAACGCATTATAAGAGAAAATTGTCAAAGTTACCTCCCCAACACCAACGCGAAAAGTGAGAGGTTTTCCACGGTTGTAGCTGCTGTCAAATACCTTCCCATCCTCTTCTAGTCTCCCAACGTAATGTGCCTGCATTATCAAATCTATTAAACTATATATAACAGCTTTTTCTCCTCGCACAGCTTATGACTATGGAAAAGTTACCAGTCTAGCACAAGTGGACAATGCATGGTCAATTTCAACTCATAGTTAAAAAGCATAGGAAATGGAAATTAATCGGTTGTAACGACTAGGAAGCTCACTGGCATTTTGGCGCCGAGGAAACTAGACTGAAATACACCCCAGTTACTAGTTAACCACCGGATGGTGGCTTTCAGTAGAATTTACTACAGAACTTTGTAACAAAGTACGCGAATTCCTGCGGGCTCAATGGTAATTTCATTCGAACCCAAATAGGGAACTTAAGTAATACATATGTTGTTTGAGCATAAAACTATTTGTTGATCTTTGGCTATCAACTTAAGCTTTTAGTTGCGATGATCCTTGAACACAGTATCAGTCTATATCAGGTTTAAATCTCAGCAGCACCCACGTTAATTTATTGCGCAAAGTAAGGTGGAACTTGCAACATACCCACTTCAAGCCCAAAGGGCATGCGAAGTGAGAGGGGCACATTACAGTAGCTTGAATAATATAGTAACAAAATGAGCAATATACCTTAATAAGTTGGCCTTGGGAAGCTTGAGGGCCAATGCCAAAGACTTTATCACAGAAGCCAAGTCCAGAAGGAGCTATTGTGAATTCACAAGAACCCTCTTCACTGGCGGTTGCAAGCTGAGCACCACCAAGTGTTCCAGCAGAAAGCAGTCCAGTGGCAAGCAGTGCTTCTCTTCTTCCTACCAATTTCTGGCATTTTCCACTTATTACTTGCAAAGACGACGCTAAGTCTTGGGGCTGCGAATGTTGTGCTACTTTACTGAGATTTTTTATGAGCAGTGGCGACGAAGAAGAAGAAGAATTTGAGAAGGCAATGGTGGTGTGGTTTTTGGGTGTGCAAAGTGGAAGAGAATATGGCAGGGAGCTCATTTTTGGACCAACCAATTCTTAAAGCAGTAGATAAGTGAGAATATTGTTGGTGTTATAAGCAGTGGATGCCACCAAAAATACCATAGACCACAGCAGGGTATACAAACGCGAATACTTACGAGGATATTTTTGCCATTTTGCGTCATGACTCTGTGTTTTGGACAATTGGACCAACTTCAAATGACTGGACTCCAGGTATTTTTTAAAGAAAAATTAAAAGCCTCCACTTGCAATGTGCGAGTGTAGACCTTTTAATTTGGTTACGCGGATTAATTATGAGTATATTGGGTAAATTATGGGTGAGCATACTTAGATTTTGAGTATTTTGGGTTGCTCTAATTGGTTTAGAGTATCTTTTTGTAAGTTATTCTTCTTTTATCAATCACAAAAATTCGGGATTTTGTTTACTTAAAAATAGTTTGTGTTTTCCGAAAAAAACATAGTAATTGTACTTTTCCTTAAAAGAATATTGAATAATATTCAAGACTTTTCATTATGATATAAGCATTGTACATGGGTAGTTAAGGGGTCATGTTTTATAAGATGGGCCCAGGTTGGTTCGTTTAAATTAAGTTCAACAAAAGATCACGTTAAAAATGGGTTGATTCATAACGAATCAAGTCGTGTTTTTATCAAATGTAACTATTACACTGGTTTACGTGTTACACTTGGGCAAATTATTGTTTACAATTTATAAGTCATAGTAATTATTATATGGAGGTTTTTTTATGTACAGTTGCTCTACTTTTAAATGGGTTGAAAGAGGATCAAAATTGAGCTAGTCTAACTGTAATACCCCAGAAATTTATCATTATTAACATGGAAACAACCAAAAAATAAATATCACCATCACCATATAGACTTACAAGAGTGGGCTAAATCTTGTTGAGATGTTGGGATTGTAGTACCAAAAGTTGAACCGGCCAATATTGGCGGAAATGCTTAGAACTTGAGATTATGGAGAATACCACCATTTAATTATTTTGACTAGGTAACTAATTGATTACAATGCACCACATTGAGAATTGCTAGTATTAATTATAATACATTCACCTTGCCATTCCTAAATTTTTGTGCCATAAGAACAGGGTTTGATCTTACATCCAAGTTTCCCTATAAATATCAAATCTCTTCCTCCCTTTGCCACACATCATCCATTGTTTACTATACACACACTCTCTCTCTTTTTCTTGCACTCTTTCTTTCCCTATTGAGCAAAATTAACGGAATAGTGGGGCTTTGACTCATGTAAATGAAGGATCAAGTAACATGATTGTGATCGACCTATTATTGTCGTTGTGGCTTCGTTGTTAACCTTGTGTGGCCTACTTGTCATTTTTCCAGGGCACATGAAGCTTTAGACCGCTTCAACTGAATTTGTAAAAATAATTGCATAAGTTAAGGTACAATATAATAGTTGTGGCCTTATACTCAGGACATTTTACTGAATTGATGTGGCTAATAAAATGTGACATGAAATAATTATATTTTTTTTATTGTTTTGCCTCATTAACGGTGGACCCTCTTTCTACTCTATTGTACGTTGATCAATGAAGTTTGGACTTCCCGATCAGCCCAAGTATGTACATATATGTTGAATGATCGTAATAGAGATTCAGTCTCTCTATTGTTAAATGTTTTACTAATGGCACATTCATCCAATAATGTTGGGTGCTACCATAAGATAATTAAAGAAGCAAATGTTTTAACTTAGTTTGTGGAATAGAATGAATTTAATTGTGCATTGAATTATATTTACTGCATAACTTCATCCTGTACTAGGCCCGTTTGTCTTACTGTTTTTATATTTTGTATTTTCAGGTTCATCGAAAAACGGTTTCAGGTGTTGGGAGAGATTACACGTAAAAGATATGGGCTCACTATTTATAGTGTTAATTATTTACATAATGCACGACTTATAGTGATGACTCTATCGAACTATCCAATCGTAATAAAATGCCTAGTTCTTTATTGTCTCTTTTCTTATTATGACCAATGTTATTGTTCATAGTATGAGACTTGTGTCACTTTTTAGGTGACACGGCATAGCACACTCGATTTTTAAACTTCCGCATAAAAAGATATTTCTAATAGTATTTCTCTAAAAATGTCGAGGCGTTACAGATGGTATCAGAGCCTTAGGTTTACAAGAGGAGAATAGGATATGGAATAAAATAAGTAGCTATAAGATTGAGTAGGCACAATACACTGGGAATGGGTTTTACACTGCTATTATATGAGACTATGTGTTTTATATTGTTTTAGCTTTGCATGGCTACCACATGTTTATAGATTTACATGTACGCATCTAGAGATTAAAATGGATATCGTATGACCTTCTAAATTTATGGCTTTTAGTGAATTGATGGGTTACATGTTTTATGGATGTTAAGCTTCTTTGAATGAAGTTAGAAGTGTGTACGCATAGATATATGGGATGCATGAAAACTGTATTTGAGGAATTGTTTGAAGGTTCTACTAAGTTGTTTCGATCATGAAAAGTCTGGCATGATAATTGTTTACCTACGATAATAGTTCATAGTTGTTTACCTACGATAAAAGTGGGATGCTTACAAGAAAGTGTGTACATATAAAATTCTAAAATATTTTATAGATTTTTGGTAACATGATATATTCGTTTTGGGTGATTCTCTTTTGATAGTCTTATATGGCAATATAGTTTGCTATTTTGTGTTACTAAGGCCCTAAGTTAGCTTATATTGATCCATAGTTGATTAAAATTATGGATATTGGCTGACCTTTTCGAGTTCATAGTTCATCAAAGGATTGACAGTTCATTGAGAAGATATTCTTCTGAGGTTGGATTCAATGTTGGATTAATATGTGTATGTGAAATTATTTGTATATTTGATTATGGCTAATGATCATTTACTTATAATAAAAGTAATATGAGGTGCTAAAGTCATGATATTATTTATATGAGTGCCAATATAGGGTAAAAGTTTATTTCCTAATGTGAAGGTATGTATGTGATTATATATATGTGTTTGATTGTCACCTTTGTTGAGGTTATTTGTATATTGGGAAATAAATGTCAAGACAAAATTTAAGGTTGTAAAATACATATGATAATTGGGATATTCTATGAGGTATCGTATATACATGGGAAATAGTACAAGCGTATTCATAGCGTTATTTGACATCAAGGAGACTATAAATTGAATTGTCTTACTTGTTTATGAGCTAAACAGTTGAGGCTTTATATCTATGTGAAGGGTAGTTCTGCATGTTTTGATGGAAGATAATTGGATCATTTTTAAGTTTTGGGGGTGTGTTACCCAAGGAGGAGTCAATTATATAACCCAAGATCAAAAGGAGTTCTCAAGTATTAATTTCAGCATATGGAGAGGTGTAGCAAAACAGATGACAATATGAATGGATTTAGAGACCTTTTTTTAATAATAAGGTTTGATGAGAGAATTTGATAATAGGTAGCAGTTTGATAATATGGATGTTAATAGGAATTTGATAATATGGATGTTAATACTATCATCGTCACCATATGGACTTATAACAGTGGGCTAAAATTTGTTGAGATGTTGGGCTCGTAGCACCAAAAGTTGAGCCAGCCAATATTGGTGGGAATGCTTAGAACATGAAATTATGGAGAATACCACCATTTAATTATTTTGACCACGTAATTAGTTGATTACAATGCACCACATTGGGAATTGCTAGTATTAATTATAATGCATTCACCTTGCCATTCCTAAATCTGTGTCATAAGAAGGGGGCTTGATCTTACATCCAAGACTTCCTGTAAATACCAAATCACTTCCTCACTTTGCCACACATCATCTATTGTTTACTACAGGCACTCACTCACTCACTCTCTCTCTCTCTCTCTCTCTCTCTGTTGAGCAAAATTAATGGAAT